>JAHBCN010005669.1:0-53594 GCA_019359885.1 Listronotus oregonensis | reverse complement strand
TAACTTTTTTTAAAACCCATTTATTAAATTATGTGTTTACAAGGGAATGTTGATCTTCAAATTCATTGAATTTTAAATTACAAGTTAAATATTTTTAAAATGGAGAACAAAGTGTCAATGGAAAACTGGGAGCTTTCATTAAAAAAAAATTACCAAACAGGGGCCCACAAAAAAAAAAAAAAAAAAGGGGTTTTTGGGGGTGTCAGACTAAGTTTTTTCTGGCGTTTTTTTTTTCCGCTGAACACGAATCTGAAGTCAAAATTGGGGTGAAACAGTAAAAAATCGAGAAAACCCCAAAAAACCAACATGGTACATTTACCAGCAGAAACCTGCTACCACGGAATGTTTGACTACGATTATATAAACTATAAGAGATACAAAAAAAAATCATAGAACAAAAAAAAAGTTTTTTAAATTGTCTATAAAAAGTTAGGGATACTGGGGTAATAGGAATTTGGGGAATAAAAACCCCCCCCCCTATATCTGGTTTTTGGATAGTTTTTTTCCACTCAAGAAAAAAAATAAAGGGGTGTGGAATTTTTTTAGGTGTTATCTGAGGTGTTATCAGAATAATTCGTAGTATGATGTTTAAGCAATTTTTTTAAAAACCCCAAGAAACATAATTCGGTCATAAGGCTATGACTACAAGTTTTTAAAGGTGCAAAAGGGAAAAAATTGTTTTTTACTGTAGTTTACAATTATATGTGCTTCTCTGACCTATAAGCCTTCGATAAAAAATATGAAATTCTAAACTTTTTTTAATTTTTATTTTTGATAAATTTTTTTAAAAAAGAATTTTATTTTTTTAAAACAAAAACATTAACTCAAATAAAAGGGTGGATAATGGTAGCAGTTCTGGTATCTTAATTTTGCTTAACAAATTGTTAAAATAACCCTTTTGAAATACTGAAAACAACTAAAAATTTAAAGGGCCCCCATCCCTAAACCGATAGTCCGATTAAACTTTTTTTTCTCAGGGAAATAGGAACATTTGAGAAAAAGTTCTTATTATATACAGCTTAACACAGGCAAGGCAGGTTCTTATTACCCCAGTAGAGATAATAAGAACATTTATATGTGGTAATAAGAACTTGCATTTTTCTTTAAATTAAAAAGGGTTAAAAAATCCTTCCTTCCTACAAAGGAAGGATTCAGCATGTAGCTTCTGCAACAAAAAACCTGGTATCATATATATTTTTTTAATAATATTTTAGCAAATTAAAAAAAAATTAACCTTATTACCCCAATGTCCCCTATTTAAACTTTTTTGATAAAATAAATAATAAAGGAGATATAAACGTCAAAGTAATTTTGACAAAAAATTTCAATCCAATATAGAAAAAATTTTTTTTTTATGTGATCTTTGGATTTTTTTAAATTAAAAACATCATTTATTTAATTTAAACAAAAAAAAATTTGGGAGAAATAATCCAAAAAAATTTAAAAAAAAAAAAATTCAAATTGTTTTCAGATTTAAAACCCTTTGGGAAAAAACCTGAAAATTGTTTTTGGATCATAACTTGAAAAATATTGCATTTAGAGAAAAAGCTTATATTACTTAAATTAGAGGTCTTGTAAAAATACATAGTTTATGTTACATAAAGTTTGGTGTATCTTTTATAGTTTTTAAGATATTGACGTTTTAAATTTTAAAAAAATCGTTAATACCTGAAATTAAGCTTTTTCTGGATTATATGCTGTTTGACCCCCAATTTCACTTTAGATTCGTGTTCAGTGGAAAAAAAAAATACCCCCAGAAAATCCTAGCCCGAAAACCCACAAAATTTCCTTTTTTTTTTTGGGTTTTGTGTTATTTTGTTTTTGGGATCCATGTGACTTTTTTTTTATAAAATATTTTTTTCATTTTTTTAGTTGTCATCGTTTTGGGTTTTAAAATATAAAAAAACCCTGTCCCTTTAATTAGGGGCAGTATTTTAATCTAGTGCTTTTCCACCAATATTTAAAAAAAATAAGAGATACTATTGGTAAAAAAAAAGTTTTAACCCAATATAGATTTATATTTTATTTAAAGAATACCTAAGAGATGTAAGCAAGGTTTTTAATTTTCCCCTTTAAAAATGAAATATGAAACAAACATCCCACTTTTTGTTTTTGTTTTTTGATTGAAACCCCCCGGTAGCTTACTAAAATTTTTTAACCAATTTCATACAGGGTCTATAGTCTAGATTTATTTAAGGCGACACCCCCCAGAAAAATTTTTTTTAAAGGGATTTTTAATTATTAAAAATAAAATGGGTACTTTTTAAATTACCTGTTTTGGTAAAACTTGCATATACGGTTTTCTTCTTTTTTTTGGATTATTTGGCAAAATTTTTATATAGTCATATTTTATCCTCAGGGATTGCAAATATTTGGCGGAGAAGAGAAATTATGTGTTTTAATTTTTTTTATTTTGTTTTTAAGTTTTTAAAATTAAATTGATCTTCTCCATATAATGCAAAAACCCCCCTTTTATGAAAAGAAAGCCGGTGCAGGTTCCAAATGGAGGTCTGTTTTAATGTCCCCAAATTTTCACGTTAAGTATAATTGGGGAAAAAAAAGCCGCTTTAACAGGAGAGACTATCCAGAGAAAGATATTCCAGCATATAAGCATGCCCCTTTTTTAAACGTCCCCAAATTTTCCCGACAAATTTAAATTTAAAATTTTTTTTTCCCCCTTGGATATTTCAGACGTGAAAATGCGGGGAGGTTTTCTAAAAGACCCTCCGTTTTAACTGGAATTAACCATGACCGCCCTTTTTAGACAAAAATTAAAAGCCCTTAGTGGGTTTAAAATGGTTATTTTTGGGTTAGTTGTGGGAGCACCTTTTTTTTTTTTCCCCAAATTAAAGTTCAAACATAAAAGTTATCGTGGTTTTAAAACAAACAGTGCCCAAAATTTTTAAAACCGGCAACACTGTTGATACTTTTTTTAAATTTTTGGTTTAGTAGGAAAAAATTTCATGATACTATTACTAGAAGATAAAACCACTTGGCGTTTTAAATTTTTCGTACGACGTTGCGCATGACGTCACTGACGACAAAAATTTCGTTTGGGTTTTTGGGAAAGCAGTTTTTTTAAACCCTTTTTTTTTAACGTTTATTGTATTTTGGCATTATATGACGTTTAAAAAAAAAAATAAATCATGCGCTTTAATCCCTCTAACATCTAAACAGAAATCGGGAAAGCCCTATTAAAATCGCCGTTTCTGGGGAAATAGTCGTCGAGTGACGTCAGGCGTGCGAGAGAGATAGGCTTATCTCATGCGCGTGGGTTTATCTTTTTGAGTAATAGTATCATGGAAAGAATTTATAATCAGATTTCTAACCTATATATATTTTTTTTTTTTAACTTAAAAGTTGTTTTTCCAGATTTTCTTTGTATTTTGTCAACGGATTTTTGTGTGTGTGTCATGTTTTGGAAAAAATTATTAATCTATACGTTTTTTCCCCGCCCAGCACCCCCATTTACCCAAAAGGGCCCCCTAAGCTTGTTTAATTAATAAAAAAATAAACGCATAATTTCTTCTCCGCCAGTATATTTTTCAATCCCTGAGGACCCTAGAATATGACTATATAAAAAATTTTGGGAAAAAAATTTAAAAATAGGGGGGGAAAAACCGGTTTTGCAAGTGTTACCCCCGTTTTAATAGTAGCTGATATTCTGCATCTTTTTTCGCCTCTAAAAAACCTTTAAATTTTTTTTTGAACGTTTCAAGCCAAGCATGCAAATAACAATGAACTTTCGATTTTATAAAAAAACATACAGTAAAAACCCAAAATTAATTTACTTTCCTTTTAAAAAAGCTTTTTAAAATGGGGAACTAAAATATGGAAATATTTGTCTTTTTTTTTTTACAAAATCACAAAAACACCAATTTAATAACTCTTTACCAGCAACTAAATCATCTCTTACTACAACGCATAGAATTAATACAATTCCAATTCTATGCTACAACGCAACCCGAAGGTGAATCAAAAAACAGCGGGGGCCACCGGGCCCGTAAAGGAATTAATGGAAAACCCCGTTGCCAGAATTATCAATTTTTCTTTTTAAAAATTTTGTTACAAATTTTTTTTTTTTTGACAAAAAGGGTACACATAATATATACAAACTATTTTTAAGTTTTTTAATTAAAAAATCTAAAAAAAGCACTTGAAAAATCAAACAAATTATTAAATAATACTTCATTTTATACCATATTTTTAAATATTTTGTAAACCTACATAGGATATATAAAAAAAATAATGTACTCATACAAGATACCTACATAGGAAATACTTTACATATGAACATATAAAAAAAACTTTTAAAAAAACAAAAAAACAAAAAAAAAACATACATATAAAAACAAATCAAAAACATAAAAAAACATTAATCAAGGTCAAAATGGATTTTCAATTGATTTACATAGAGGGGGCGGTGGCGGTAGCTTTGATGAAAAAAAAAATTTCAAATAATTAATATCATTGCTAACTGATAGAGGTCAGCACTAAAAAAAAAATGTTATTCTTTTTGTTACGTTGCGTTGGTTGCAGAAAATTTAAAAAACCAAAATTAAAAAAACATTCTTATAGAGGGATTTAAAAAATGTTACAATTATAAAATTTTTAAACACATTTTTTTTGGGGTTTACATTTTAGAAAAAAAATATGGTAAAACCTGAAAATTTTGGTTACAAGTGGAAAAACGCTGATTAAAATTTTAAATTTGTAAACAAGAAGGTATTTAAATCGATTGCTGGCTTCTGTTTGGGTCGATGCATTATATTTGACAATCCCAGCTGATGAACATGTTGGGGGGAATTTTAAATTTTAATCTACCCCTGCTCAACCACTAAATCTTAATTATTTATTTTGTTTAAACCAGGGTCGCATTTATTGGGAGATTGAAATTCAAGACATTTGTGCTGTTGTTTTAAGAGGTATAAAAATAAATTATTTTTTTGGGTTTTTATGATAGCCTTGAAAGTGTGGAATTCCTGGATGTAGCTGGGCAACAGAAAGTTAACGTTTTTCAACTACTAAGACGGGGCTCTACTTTACAGTTTCTTCCCGCTCTTTTCTAAAATTTTTTTAATATATTTTCTTTTTATTTTAATTAAAAAAACCCCCAATTTTTACGAAAAACTGCTATTTTCCCTTTTCTGGGAAAAAAAAACGATTATTGGGAGAAAAAACAACAATATTAGGAATTATTTGATAATCAGCTAAAAACTTGTATAAAATAAAAACCTAAAAAAAAAAAATATATAATTTCACAGTAAATCAAACGTGCCAAATATCAAAACATGATGGCCGACGCTATCTTATTAGTTTTAAGTTTAGCCGAAGAGGGCGCTAAAGTTATTTTACAAAGCCATGTTATTTTTAGTTTGTACCACCCATGCTGTCCTGAACACGGATTCTAATATTTTTAAAGGCTATCATAGAAAAATTAACGCAAACAAACAAAATTTTCCCGTTTCCCATAGTTGTTGACCTGGTCTGCAAAGGGTTTTCAATAAGTTTGTTTGTCAAGCCAATCTATACTAAAAGAAAAAAGGATTATACTTTTTGGACTAGTGATGCTACCAACAACTAAATATATTTTCCCAAAAATTTTAGAACAACTTGGAGAAACTTTCTGCATCCCTTTTTGGGAACCCCGGGGACCCCCTTTGGAGTTTGAAACCTGGTAGACCGGGGTTCTCCTGGTATTCCGGGACCACCAGGTTTGTATTTTTAGTTAGGTTTAAAAAAATTATATGTTTAAAAAAAATTAGTATGTAGTTTAAAAAACTAAATAATTTAAGATCAGTCTTGTCAAGACTAAGTTCCCAAACATACGCCCTTCCCGGGCAGGGTTATAAAATACTTTATTTATTTCAGATTGAAGTATAATTAAATATATAAAAAATCGTTTAAAGAAGTAGTTTTTTTTATAATACCATAATACTGGTCACCAGTGATGAAGTTGATTTAAATTCATCTAAAAAGATCAATATCCTACAGTTTCCAGAGTTAAAATATTTAACACATTTTTATTACTTTTGCCAAAAGAAATATCTAAAAAAAATTTTTTAAGGTAATCCTTTTTCCACCAGGTTTGCCTGGAGAAAGATTTTTTTATTTTTTCCGGGAGTTGCTGGACCCCCCGGCTCCATAGGCATGCCAGGCGAAAAAGGAGACGGGGGATCAGAAGGAATGGGGATAAAAGGGTTTCCTTTTGGGCCCCTGAGGAAAAACCAGGTAAATATAAAAACCCTTATTTTTTTATTTTTGGTAGGACAAATTTGGGTACACATTTCCCTCACAAACCCGGCACCAGTGGGCAGACCCTTATTAGGTTTTTTGTTTTTATTATTTGTAAGATAACAATTTCAAGAACCCAATTTTTTTATTGTTGTTTTTTTCCGAATTTTATTTTAAATCCTTTTTAAGATGGTTAAACAGTATTCCCAAATTAAACTTACTTGTGTAATTATATATTTATCAGATGTTAAAAAGAAAATATGTATACACAGTCTGTTTGTGGCAAAAAAAGTAATGGCTTTTTTTCACCGTTTTTTAATTTAAAACCCCCCCAAAAAATTGCTATACTCAGAACTGTTTGCTAAAATATTTAACATTATGAAAAAATTTTTAAAAAAAGGGAAAATACCTTTTTCAGACAGACTTGGGGGGCCCTTTTTTAAATCTGTACCTAATTATTTTACCAAAACAACTCCACATAAACTTGTATGACATAATAAAGAGGCCCAATGTATGGTTACACTATTTTTTTATTCAGTTTTTTTAAAGTTCCTTTTTTTTTGATTATTTATATTTGCATTCATTAAGTTTTTTTAAAAATCATTTTGGGTCCACCTGGAAGCCCCGGAAAAGGATTACCAAAAGAGCGGGGAGCGAGGTGAACCTGGCCAGCAGGTTAAAAAATTTTCCTTTTTCCCTTGTGCATAAAGATACGGGAATGGGGAAAAAACCTATTGGGGCTCATTTTAAAAGATTTACTAAATGATACGAACTTTTTTTTTTTGCTAATAGTGTTTATTTTTTTTTTTTCAAAAAAAAATTTTTGGTATAAAATTTTTTTCCCTTTTGGGCCCTCCCGGACATAAAGGGTTTTTACCAGGCCCAAAAAGGGTTCACCGGGATATTGTGAATTTTTTTAATCATTATGCCCAAAATTATAAAAAATGTATGCAGCATATGGCAGCCCGAAATGGAGGAAATAACAAGGGTCCATAAAAAAACCCCGTTACTGCCTATTTTGTGAAAAAAATTTTTTTAAAATACTGACTTTGATAATAAAATTAAGATGAATATATACTTACAATCATAAGGGACAGCATAAGTCAAACGAAATTTTTTTTTAAATAAGGTTACGTCCTCATATGCAAAAAGGGGGGTGCATATAAAGGAAACCTAACAACCTAACTTATTTTTTTTTGTTTTTTTTCCCTTTTAAATTTTTTATTTGTTTTTGGGTTTTAAAAAAACCCCCAAAATTTTTTAAAGGGGAAAATATTTTGATACATAACAGAGATTTTTTAAAAAGGCAAAACTTTTTTTTTAGTGTACAAAATTTGGGGCCTGGTTTTAAAAAACCCTTTTTTGATAACCTTAATTTTGGGTGTACAAAAGGGGATGTTTTAAAAACCCCCAATTTTTTTGGCCAAAAAATTTTTAAATTTTTTTTGTGTCGGGTTTAAAAAAAAATTTTCCCCCCTTTAAATTTTTTATAACAATATAATGTTGCAATAAATTGGAGCAAAAAAAAACTTGTTCCAATTTAACGGGTTTTCCAACCTTTTCCCAACTAAACATTTAAAGTTGTTTTTTTTTTTCTTTCCCTTTTTTTTGGCCTCCGTCGGTAAACGTTCAGCCAGCTCTTCCCCTTCCCGACACACGTTGTTGTCAACGGGAACCCCTTTTCCCCCCCTTCGTAGGTGGGGGAAAAATTTTGGGTCGTCGAGCCTGTAAACCCCCCGAAACCCAACCTTTTTCCCCAAAAAAAAAATTTTTTGGGAAAAAAAAAATCGATGCAGGGGGGGAAACAATGAATTTTGACCAAGGACCTTCTGTTTTCACGCAAACCGTTTTTTCAGTACTTCCCCCTTTCCCGTTTTTCGCCAACCATCTTTTTCCCCCCTTAGGGGAAAAAAAATCGTGCGTGGGGCCCTGAAAGGGGAAAAAGGGATAGGAATCTTTTTTCACAGCGCTTAGCCCCCGAAGAAGGACTCCATCGTTTGGCGGTTTCTCCCCTTTATCCCCATGGGAAAAACCGTTGATACAGCACCTCTAGCCGCCTTCCTGGAAAAAAAATTTAGTTTTTTTTTGCGAGCCAAAACTGATCGGAGGTCAAACAGAAACCCAACATTTAAAGGGTTTTTTTTTTTTCCGATGCTTTTCCTTGATACTTTTTTTTTTTAAAACCCCTAATGTTATTTTTTTTTTCTTTCTGGTTCTTTTTTTGTAAATCCCAAAATATTTTTTTTTAAATTTTTTTTAATAAAATTGGATTTTTTTATGGTTGGTAAAAAACCCCCAAAATTTTAGCTAAAAATAAATACTTGCCGGGAAAAACCCTTTAAATTTTTTTGGGGGGAAATGACAAAAAAAAAAGATGAGCAATTAGGGAATCCCCTACCACTTGGTTGGGTCCGTTTTTTTCCCTTTTTTTTTACAATTTTTCGGACGTAAATTTGGGGGAAAAAATTTTAGTTTAACAATAAAAATGTTTTTTTTTTAAAATGTTTTTTATTCAATATTGACATATTACTACATTTATAGACTAAAAATATTTCCAACCTAGGTATCCGTAGACTTTTTTAAATTTTTTTAAGCCCGTCTTCCTTTTTTTGGGTGATCCCAAACCCAAAAGAAAAATAAATTTTTGCTGTTTTTTAATACATAGCAAAAAAAAGGTATTTAAAGACGTTATTTTTTAAAACTTTTTTTCTTTTAAAAAAATAATATTTTTGACCTTTAAAAAGGAAATTTTTTACTATATAGTTTTTTTTTTTCCCAATAACTGTTTCGGAATACAATCCCTTTTTTTATATGTTCTGTGGAGGTACTATACTAAAAATCTTTTTAAAAAAACATAAATTTTAAGATATGTGATTGATTTTTTTCCGGCAAAAAGGGGGGGGATTTAATTAATATGGGTGATAGAATGTATTTTTTTTATAAATTTTAAAAAAAAAAAAATTTTAAAAAAGGGGGAAAATTTAAACCCGGGGTGGATTTCCCCAAAAGGGGCTGAGTAGGGGAAAAAGGGGGGGGTGCAAATTTTTGTTTAAATTTTTAAAAAAAAAATTTTGGAAATTTTAATGATAAATTAATGTTTTTGGGAAAAAAAGGGTTTGAAAAACAATGTAATTTGGGGTTTTTTCCTATAATTAAATAATACATATTTAAAAAAAAAATTATTTTTTTTTACCATTTTAATTTATTTTTTTTTTTTTATATTATTTTTTTTTTGTTTTTTAGAATTGTCTTTTAAATTTTTCCCTTTTTTGATATACTTTTGTTAAATTTGTTTTTTAAATTTTTTTTAAAATTACTACCCGAAGTTTATTTTTTTTTTAATTTTTTAAATTTTTCGTGCTGATATCCGAAAATTTAAAATATTTATTTCCAGAAAACAAAAAGAAAAAAAAGGGAAAACCTAAAAATTTTTTTAAAATGCATTAATTTGCATGAAAATTTGGGATTAAGCTTTACTTAACCTCCTCTCCCCCCCTTTTTTAAGTCTTTTTTTAAAAAGGGGGCCCCTTTTTTTTATTTTTTGGGGTGAAAATTTTCCATTTATTATTTTAAAACCCCCTAAAATAAAAATTTTAAAACTTTTAGAAAAAATTTTACTCGAATAAGTTAAAAAAAAAAAATTTTGGGTTTTTTTAAAAAATTTTTTTAAAATATGTTAGCCCTTAAAAATAAACCCCCATTATGTTTTTTTTTTTAAATTTTCCCAAAAAGATTAATATATTTTTTACAGTTTTTGCAAAAAAATTTGGGGGGGGGTTAAGTTCCCCCCTTTTTTTTTAAAAACTCCATTTGCTGAAGGTGTTTTTTTTTAAGTTTTTGAAAAACCAATTTTATTAAAAACCTTTATTTTAAAAATTTTAAATCACGAAAATTTGGGGTAAAATTTTTTTAAAAAAAAAAAAATTTAAATTTTTTTTAAACATTATTTAATATATTTCAAACCTTAAAAATTTAAACCCCTTTTTAAAAAAGTTTTGGGGTAGAAAAATATTTACCCCAGAAAAAAAAACATATTTCACAGAGTTGTAAAAAAAAATTTACTGTTTAAAAAATTTTACAAATTTTAAATTTTTTTAACCTTAAAAAACCCCCTACAATATTACAAGGGAAAAAATAGAAAAACCGCGGGTTAAAAAAAAAAAATGATCGAATCCTTTAAAAAAAAATTTTTTTTTAAGCATACCTCCATTGGTTTTTTAAATAAAAGTTCTTTAAAAAAAAATTTTGTTGGTTTTTAAAACTTTAAGGTCCATATATTAAAACTGTTTAAAAAACCCCTTTCTTTTTTAAAGGGGGGGAAAAAGGGCCCCCAAAAAAGGTAGGGGGTCCATACCCCGCGTTTTAAACGTATATCTTACTTAATTTACATCTTCCCCGTAAATTAATAAAAAAAAATTTTTTTAAAATTTAAAAAACATTTTAATACCCCCCCTAATTTCTACGTATCTTCCTTAGTTTTTTAAAATTATTTTAAAAAAGGGATTTTTTTTTTAAAAATTTGAAATTTTTTTTCTCAGCAGTTTTTTTTTTTTTTAAAAAATTTAAAAATTTTTGGGGAAAGATTTTTGATACATAATTTAAATTTATTTTCGAAAATCCAAATAAATAATTGTCAATGTACCCTTTAAATTTTAAAAGGGGTTCCCCCCCCCCTTTGGGTTTGTAAAAATTTTTTTCCCTTTTTGGGGTTTTTTTAAAATTTTACTTTTTTCTACTTAGGTTCAGCAGTGTATTAAATTTCTAATATTTTTACGCCCCGATGAAAATTTTTTTAACGTTTACTTGGGGTGTATAAGAAAAAACCATTTTTTTTTTAAAATTTTTATTTTTCTTGCAAAAACGGTGTGGGGGGAAAAAGGGAAATTTTTTTTACCAAAACCGAGAATAGCCCCCCATAGAGAAGCGAAAAAAGGCCCCTTTGCGAAAAAATTTTTGGTGGGGGACCGACCGGGCCCAAAATTCAACGCGTTACTGCTATTACGTTTAAGTTTCTTTTTAATTGAATTCAACTTGAATATCTTTTGAAACATTTATTTTAAATATAAAAAAAATTACATTTGCCTTCAGTTATGAAATATAAAAAATGTTTTGACTACCGACACCAGATGGCTCTGTCAAAACTTAGATTTGCATGGATTTAAAAACCAGGATCACCATCTCTATGTTACAAAAATGGCCCTCAAATCGCAATAAATTAAGATGACGCTGGTGTTTAAAAAAACCGTTCTAAACCAATGACTTCGTTGTTTTATACTTCATAACGACTTTATATATTGCGGTAAGGTCATTAGTTCCCCTCGTAACACGTTTACACAGAGCCTCCTGTTTAATGCTATTCGGGGGCCCCCTTTTTTAAGCAAAACAGCTATAAGAAAATGGTGCTCCTTCCTCTCTAACCTCCATACTGATTTGTTTTTCTCTTTAAACCAGGGTTGTTCAAGCAACGAAGTATAATCTTCGAGCTTCGAGCATATACTTCTAGGGGCAGCCTTGCCGCTGGGCTGTGCGACAGCGACATGAAAAAGCACAGAAAAATAAGCGTCCACTGGTCGGTAGCGATGCATCGGGGAGGTTTGAAATAACTACATAGTTTCAAATAGGGGAAAGGGCTGTTCGAAGACGATGGGTAAACGCAATCTTATTTAAATCTATGTAGTTAATTCAAAACTCCGATCTCTGCGTTGCGAACCGTCCGTCCGATGCAGACCAGTGCACGCCTACCTTAAGTCTACAATATTTTTAATCGCTCTTCCACTGATCAGTGAACAGGCACGGTAAGGCTGCCTCCAGTAGGTATATGCCCCAAAATTAATTAACGTATTTTGGCCCAAAAACACAGCCCCATCGATTTTTTCCGCCGATTCTTCAAATGGTTGATAAAACTTCGCTCGTTTATTTTTTGGTGTCAAAAATATAAAGTATAATTCTTTAACTGCAAGCAAAGATTGATACTACTACGAATAGATAGCTCATCTAAATGGAACACATTTAATCGGTGTGGAGGTATCAATGCTCTCGGATAAAATATTTTTGCGGGTAACCCTCGCCTTGCAAAACAAAAGACGCGGCGTTGCCAATGTGAACATGTGAGTATTTAAGTAGGTACTTTTACATGGTACAAATACTAAGAATATAAGGTTCCACTTATAAATTTGCACCGCAGTGTTTAATACTGGATAAATTAATTATTAATCGTTTTGAGGTGTGACAAAAAATAAACATTTGGCAAAGTCAAAACAAAGCTTAATTAATCAAGCAATAAACAAACTCGGTAAAAAGGGGAAAAAAATTAATAAAAATATAGTACCAAAAATAATTCTTTAAAAAATCTGCTGCATTATATTATATTACAGAGCTAAATTGTTATTTATCAAAAAAAGACTTTTATTGGTTTTAAAGATTTTTTTAATTTTGTTGAAAACTTCTTTTTTTATTTTTTCCAATGTCCATTTACAAAATTTACATATATAGGTTATATATAAAGTAAAAAAGTTTTAACTTTTAAGCTAGTAGATTGTTCTCTATGGACTTGGTACTGGTTTTTTAATTTTTTCTTTTTCGTTTTGAAATCATTTTCTGAAAAATGTGGACCCAAATATATTTATTTCCTAAAACTTTACCACTAAGTCCCACAAGCGAAACATTTCCTGAAATACAATATCCAGATATAATACGTCAGTTATAATGAAGGGAATAGGAACTTTTAATCTTAATTTGTTAATTGCATAAAGCCTACTATGTAAAAAGTGGTTCTTTAAAGTATTACAAGCTAATATAGAGAGGGGCTTATTAAAAAATTGAAATTTAAAGTGATGCAACGGGACCTTGGGGACACTTTTTTAAAAGCATACTAACTGTAACCCTTCCACTTTTTAGGGGTGGAGGGTAACTTTGGGAAAAGGGAAAGGGGAAAAGGGGTGATTTCTTTTCAAAATTCGTATGCTCTAAAAAAAAACTACTTTTGAAACAACTTATAATTCATTATCAAAATTACTATGGTGAATTTAACAAAATTAAAGAAGTGAAAAAATATGAACATTTAATTTTAATAGGTGTTTTAAAAAAACGGCCATATTGAAAAAGTTTGAAAATCTTAGAACAAAAAGGCCTGTCAATTTTAACACCTATTAAAATAAAAAAAAATATTTTTTTCTTTGCCTTCTCATAATTTTGTTGAATTCATCATAATGACATTGACATTAAATTAAAAGTTGATCCTAATAGTACAGTGGATGGAAGAAAAAGGTGTTTGACCTCCGAATTTTTTGTACAGTTTCAATTTTAAAGAAAATTTGGAATTAAGTTGCTTTACTTTTAGAATGTTGTTGCTTAAAATAAAAACTAATTTCATTTCGCAACCTTTCGACCCTTATAAATCAACCCTTTTTATAGCAATTAAAAAAAAGATTTATCCCCAAAAAATTAATAGCTTGACGGGTTTAATAATTAAAAATATTACTGCCTGAAATAACCAATTTATTCTTTGCAAATTTTCAATCCTTAAAGCCACCTCTAACAATTTTATAAACCAATATAATAGATATTAATAGGAAAAAAAAGTAGAATTGCATACAAAAATTATACCGGTAAAAGTATAAAGTATACCGGTTTTATAGAATATTATGCTCGAAGTGGGCTTGCAATTTTCGAAAAAAAAGTTGAATTGGTTTTTTTTTAAAAATAGTTCCCTTTTGTTTTAATGATTGAAACTTTTTTAAAATAATTTTTTTAGGACTTTTAAAAGCTACAAGGTTTGTAAATTAAACCTTTTTTAACCCTTTTGTTTTAAAATGGGATGAGTTTAAAGGACTAGAATAAGGTGGTGCCCCGCTCGTAAATAGAGACTTTAACGCCATATCTGGCAAATATTTATTGTTCAAAAAAATCTATGAAATGAAAAATCCTTGTTATCAAAAAAGCTATAATTCGTTCATTTTTTCGTATCCCAGTATTGTTTTGGGGTTATTTTGAAGAAAATGGCCATTTTGAAATTGGAAAATCGTTTTTCTTTAAATTCCAATTTTTCTAAAATTAAGCATTTCAATTTGATTAAACCTGTAGGATGTATTAATAATACATATATAAAAAGAATCACAGAAGGGTACAGATCTATTTTAATTAAGAAATTGGGGGGTTGTTTTTAATGATCTTTTTTAAAAAAAACTAGGGACCTACCTTTTTTTTATCATAACTCGCTCAATTTTCATGATAAAAACTCTTTTTTTTTTTTTTAAAGAAAGGTCTTAATACTTTAAAAAAGACTTTATATGTTTTCCTTGAAATGAAAACTTTTCGCGCTAAAAAGTTTTAACTTTTAAAATTTTTTGAAAGATTCAAATCTTTTCAAATTTAGCATTTGACGAAAAAAAAGTAACCTTTAAAAAGCCGTAGCTCGTCTGTATTGGTTGTAGAGAAATTAAAAAAAAAACATTTTTATTAGTTTTTTTATAAGCTACAATTTTGCTCTTTTCAGTTTTTGACAAAAGGCATATTTTTAGAGTTATTCTTTTGAAAAACCCATTAAAAACGTTGATTTTTCGTCGAAAAATTTTTACTTTCGATCGCGAATAACTCGAAAAATATTAGTTTTACGAAAAAATGTATGAAACCTTTTTCCAAAATTACTATCTTTATCGATTTCTGCAGTTAAAATTTAATAAAAAATTTACACCCTCAAGGGAAAACCACCCCCAGGATAAAAACACCTCGGCATGATATAAACTTTGATCCTGAGCTCCCTACCTTCTGTGAAAATTTCAAAAAAAATCCATGTAGTACAAAAAAATTCCTAGTCAAATTGCCTCATTACCTGTACAAAAAAAGTAGTTTTTTTTGAGGATTATGAATCTGGAAAGAACTACACTTTTCCATTTACCATTTAAAAGTTACCACCCCCCCAAAAACTGAAAAGAGTTACAAAGTTACGTATGCTGTTAAAAGGGTCCCTCAACCAAGCCGTTTTTCGTTATTGGATTTAACACTTTAAAGGACCACCCTGTATATTAGTATTGTTCTGTTTGCAGAAAAATTTTTGAAATTCACTTACAAATAGGGCCGTTTAACTCCCTTATTTATTATAGAAAATCCTGTTTTTAAGTAGCTAATTAAATTCCAAATTTAATTGTCTATCAATCTGTATTTGGGTTTCCTGTACCTAATGTAAATCACTTTTTGATGCTAAAAGATTTTTTTTATTGGTTTGACCTAAAATTTTCAAATACAAAGGATGCGGCTCAGGGAAAAAATTCTGCCGGTTTGTGACGTCACCAAATGTTCGGCGCCAGTCATCAAGCTCACTGCGATTGTACAAAATTCTTTTGAGGACTTCTGGTAACGTAACGTAACGTAACAAGCATTGGTTAGTTGGCAGAAAAAATGCAATCTACCCTGGACATCCTCTGTGGTTAACATTCTTGGGTTTGACCATAAATAACCAAAATTCAATTTTTAGGTCGCTATAGAGGATAAAGCCTGCTGTGCCATAACTCCACGAGTGCTCTAAATTTAAAACAATTAACTTATGCATTTAAAAAATTGGCAAATTTTGTGCATCTTTTAATAATGTTATTCGTTGATAAACCTACCGCCCTAAATAAACACTCAATTATTTTTTTTTTAAAATCAATAAAAGTTTGCTTTTAATATTCAAAATTTTTTTTCCCAAAAATTAAAAATAATATGTTGACTTATCTAAACAAAAACTACATTCTTTTCTAAAAAAGTTTTTTATATAAAAATGAAAAAATCTAAAATTTTTTTTTTTATTCATGGTCAAACCAATAAAGTCTTAGGGAAAAATATTACATTTAGATAGGGAACCATCTACTGATTGATAGACAATTAAATTATAAATTTAATTAGCTAGTTTTAACACAGGGTGTTCTTAACCCTTAAGTACCTTAAGGGTGAAAGGGGGTTATACCCACTCATTTTAAAAACCCACCTACCTACCTTGAGGATCGTCCCACAGACTACTAGCATTTTTAAAATGAAAATATTTTTTATATTTATTTTACCAAAACCTTTTTTTCCCCCTTTTCCTTTTATTTGTAGGGCATTTTCTTATCTTAAAATATGTACTAAAAAAAACATATATACTAATTTTTATTAACTATTTTTAACTTTTTTTAAAAAAAAAACAAGTTTTGCATAGTCCCGAGACGCCATCATGCTTATGTTCTATGAGTCCACAGGGTTAAAAATGCGATTTAAATGACCTTATTTGTAAGTAAACTTTTAACTTTTGTATAAAAAACGTTTACGCAAAAATATGTTTTATTAAAAATCAAAGGGCGTTTTTAGAACAAGTTAAAGTGGCTGGTCTAAAACTCTACAACAAAAAAAAGTCCATAAACGTTTTTAGATCCGTACCAAAATGTTTATAAAAGATTTTAAAAGAGACGTTTTTAAACGATTTTTATTGATATTTTAAAAATCTTCGTAAATACGTTTACAAAACGTTTTTCAAGTCCGCCAAAATAAGTTTTGCCTTTGAGTTTTTAAAAACCTACCCCAAAAAGTTCATTAAACGTTTTTTTTCGCTATGGAATATTTTTAAAGTTTTCAATAATGTGTTTTAAACGCTTTTTTGCTTGTTAATTTTTTAAAAAGTGCTCTTTATGATTTGCATTTATTTAAAAAGCAAAAAGTGCATAATACAAAGGGGAACCCACCGCTGCGGTGGGTTACCTAAAAGAAAAAACCATATTTGGAGTAAATTTAAATGAGATTTCCAATGGCCAAAACTTGGCATTCCCCCACCCGGTCACGGTAAAGAAATAAATATTTGATATTGAAATATTAATTTTATTTTAAAAACCCAAACTTAAAAGCATTTATAATCATCATTGTTCTAAAAAAGCTCATTTTTATAAATCTGAATAATCGAACATTGTCCGTTCTTCTACTTCGTCTGCAATCATTAAAAAAATTCTAATTGCCAGCATTCAAACCATATTATTAACAAGTATTAAGTCTCGATTTGCAGGTGACATCGATACTGCGGGAGTGCGCGACGGCGGTCACAAAACAAAATATATTATAATATTATTAAACTCATTAGTCGACGGAGCTAGCCAGCAGCCAGCTTCCAACGGCAAACAATTTGGCACGCAGGGCCCGGTCGCGTTCTGGCTCAGAAAGTCTGCTTCCATAGGAGATTCAAAATTTTAACATTGGATGGGTTTTCTATAAATGGAACTATATTCTTTGTCCAAAACCCAAATTTTTTATATTTATAAATATAAATTTTTGCATATTTTAAGTCTGTTTTTTAGGTGTGTAGAAAAAGTGTAAAATTATGTAAACAATTTCTAGACCCTAGTAAATTTGAAAAATTTTGGCATACGCCAAACTTTTTAAAAAGGGAAATGATGGAAAATTGGACGTAAAATCAGGTAAAATATGAAAAAAATCATCTTTTAATCACAATAAAACTGACCAATGTAATAAAATTGTGGTAACAATTGCATATACGGTTTTCTGCTATTTTTGGATTTTATGAATTTTTTTTAATAAAATTACATTTAAGTATCCTTTGGGATAGCAAATATACTACCGGAGAAGAGAAATTGTGTTTAATTTTTGTTTTTTCAACCAAATAAACTTACTGGATCTTGGAGTGAATTTGAGTGCTGGGCGGGGTAAAAACGTATAAATTGATAATTATTTAGTTAAACATAACACACAGAAACAGAAATCTGTTGACAAAATACGCAGAAAATCGGGAAAAACAACTTTAAAAAAATATAGGTTAGAAATAAATCTAATATCTCATAACATATTCTTCCTACATTGTCAAATTCAAAATAAGTATCAACATGTTGCCGGACTTAATAATTTTCGGCCATCAAATTTTGATATTCTGGTTCTGTCTAAAATAATGTTTAATAATTATTGGGATAAATAAAAAGCCCTTTGCTTACCAAAACTAACCATGACCGACTAGGGGCTCTTGAATTTGTCTAAACAGTTGGTCATGGTTAATTTTGGTTAGTTAAAGCGGCTTTTTATTTTTCCCAATTATATTTCAGACGTGAAAATGTGGGAACGTATTCGAAAAGACCCTGATTAGGCAACACTGCACGCTGACGTTCCTTGTCATAATGGGGAGTTTTCGCATTATATGGAGAAAATCAATGGTAATTTTAAATTTTCAAATTAAAATAAAAAATATTAAAACACATAATTTCTCTTCTCCGGTAGTATATTTGCAATCCCTAAGGACACTGGAATATGACTATATAAAAATTTTACCATATAATCCAAAAATAGAAGAAAACCGTATATGCAATAATTACCAAAATTTTAAATAAATCAATATTTGCAAAAGAGGGTTTGAAGAAAATTGAGAATTGAACCAAATTTAATCGAGATTTACAGATGTTAATATTAATGGAGTACAAAATATATAAAAATACTAAATATGACACTAATTAATGAGAATTAAAAAAGGAGATTCTAATTTAACGTAAAAATATCATAATGTTTACATTATTTATATTTAATAAGTATAGTTAATTTTTGCATAACATTTATTTCTTTATATTACATATTTATTTCTTATTGCCTATGAATCAAACAGGCATGATGAATGCATCACACCAATGAACAAGTGAAAATACTTAAAAACTAATCTGAATTTTATTACGAAACAGGAAAAAATGCAAAAATATTTATTTTTATGGAGCCTATTGGTCCCCAATCTTTATGTAAAGGTTTATTTTTCCACATAATGGATGAAAAGGCATTTGATAGAGTGTCATTTAAAATTTTACTTAAAAAACTAGAATTAGAATTTGGCTTTCATAGCAATTTAGTAGATTTTTTAAAATCATATCTGTATGATCGAGAACACACAGTAAATTTGAAAAGCTACACTTCAAAATCATTTGTTCCTACTTCTGGAGTACCACAGGGCTCCAACTTAGGTCCATTATTATTCCTAATTTATATTAATAGCATTACAACTGTAATTAAAAACTCATCATGCCTATTATTTGCAGATGATTTAAAAATCTACCGTGAAATTAAAACAAATGATGACTGCCTTGCCCTTCAAACTGATATAGATAATATTATGGAGTGGTCTGTAGAGAATAGATTATATTTTAATATAGATAAATGTAACATTGTGACATTTTCTAGAAAGCACTCTCATCTTATACGAATATAAAATGCAAAATAATATAATAAGACGTGTAAGTGAAATTAAAGATTTAGGCGTAACATTTGATCACAAATTAACATTTAATTCACATGTTAAAGAGATCATCAGCAGAGCTTGGAAAATGTATGGATTTATTGTGCGTAATACCAAGGAATTTACAAATGTTAAATGTCTGAGATGCTTGTACATAATTATCATATGTGAGAAGTATTCTTGAGTATGCTAGTTTAATATGGAGTCCATTTTATGGCTGTTATAAGTATGCAGTTGAGCGGGTTCAAAACAAAATGATTCGGTATGTTTATTTTAAGGAAACTGGACTTTATGATCAACATGTGCAAATCGGTCCATTATACGGAAGATATGGTCTTGAATCGCTAGAAAAACGAAGACGTATATTTGGTATAGTATACTTATACAGAGCCATTAATGGACCTCTGATGATGTCATTTTATCTCTAGTATATATTTAAATGTGCCACCATACCCTACAAGAACCCAATTACCTTCTACCTACCACAGGTAGCCCACAACAACAGACACTTGGGTTCCCCTTTAAATAATATATGTAAAACATATAACAGTATTCAAGATAGGTTGGACATTTTTAATATTAGTTATAGAGGGTTAAGAAGTAAATTAAGCGAAATATTATAATATAGTTATTGTCTTTGTTTTACTTTGTAATTGGATACTTTCTTTGTAAAGAATCTGTTAAGTGAAATAAATAAATAAATAAACATAAATAATCCAAAAACTATTTACATTTTTAAGCGAAGCTGTGCCTTATGTTTGCTTCAAATATACTTTACTAACATTCCGCAATAAACAAAAAAAACATTTTTATATAATATAAACAGTATTTATTTACATTAGTATTTATATGTGGAAAAAAGCACTATGAACTTGCATATAATAGAAAGGCCTTAGTTGATTAGATTTCAACATTAAAAAAATAAAATGTTTTTAATACGACAGATGTGTTAGAGATCGAACGCTGTTAGAACAACACCGATACGTCACGGTTTTATATCAGTTTGCCATATGAGACCGTGACGTATCCGTCATAGAGGGTTGTTTTTGGCCAATAAAAAAATATGTGTAAATGCCGGCCTATTACTGTAATAGGCTCAAAGAATATACTCTTGAGAAACCAATTATAGAAAACACCTAATTTTCTGGAAATATTAAGTAGAGGTAACGTTTTTTTTTATTTTATTTGATTTTCCGTATGAAGAACCTTTTAAGAATATTGTGTAAAAATTGGGAAGGGATCGGAGCAAAACTAACGAAGATACAGCGGTAAAAAATTGCCTTTAAAGCTTTTTTCCTACAACTCACATTTTTAAAGTCGGTGTCCCCCATAACTTTAAAACTTCTGACTGATCCTTTAAAAATTTTAAAACTATTTCTGTACACAATTTACGAGGTAACGCAGGAGAGTTTTTTTTTAAATTTGTTAATATTTTTTATTTTTCAGTAACAAATTAGTCGATTTTTTTCGCAAAAATTACGTTTTCACTTCAAAGTGTTCCCAAAAAGTGAAAAATTGAAATGTCGAAAAACCCTTCCAACCCCACCTGGGAAAAGAGGTTATTTAACAAAAAAACTTGGGTTTTTGGATTTCATATTATGATCTAGCACCGCAATTCTACTTTTTTCCGAGACGCTTCCAAATAATTGCCGCCATTGTCGTATTTTTTTAATATTTCTTCATAAAAATTTTACTCAATATTCTTTAAATGTTATACTTTAATGTAGCATTAGTTTTAATAAATAGTTTTTCATTTATTCATGCAAAAATGTGAATTTTTTTCGCGAATTAACGTTACCTCTCCCTTAAATAAGTATTATTTTAACCAACCAAACCTAAACTTCTAAGTAAGACCAGAATATACGACTTACCAAAATAATAATAATTCTAAATAAATATTATTAACAATATATCACGGATGTTTTCGTCCAGAAAAATCCACGATGTAATCAGCCTTATTAAAAACTTCATTAAAACAGAAGTTTAAAACAAAAATATTACAAAAATAAATATTTTTTGCACGCTCAAGTAATATTGCCACTTTCCTGGTGAGATTATGTCATCTATAAATGATGTTTAAAAATTACTGATATAATGTAAACATTAGAAATAGAAACATGGACCTATTTATAAATCAAATTTTAAAAATGATATTATAATTAAAAGCAGAACATCTTGAGTTCTAAGCTTTCTCCAAATCAGAATCATCACTTTCTTGCTGAATTATATTTCACACAAAGTCGCTATGAACAAGTTAAAGTTGAAAAATCAGGTGACGAATTTAATACTAATGACAAATAAAAATTTCTTGTCATAGAACTCAATATATCAGCTAGGTATTTGATTATGGTGTTTCATATATCTAAAAATATATTCTTGTCTATTTTTATATTTCTAATCAATATTTTAAGCGTGCAAAAATAGCGTAAGCATCATGGTCACTGAGTTCTTACTGGTTTTGGTTGTTTTGGAGAACTCGACTGCGCATAATCTCCAAACATATCCTCAACCAGTAAGGAATACTTAGTGACATTAATACTTAATATACTATAACTATCTCAAAAAGGTACAAATATCTCATCATTTAATTAACATTTAGCAGACTTATTTAGATTGATACCCATTGACGTTTCAAAGGTTATGGACTGGCTGAGAAGCTCGTAACTGATTCCAACAAAATTCAGGAAGCATAGAGTTAAGATTAGCAAAAGATAAAACCCAACTATTAAAATTTTAATTGCTTTTTTCCATTAAAGTTAAGTTATCTATTTTGCTCGTCGTAGCTCCATCTTTCTTGGACTTCTCTTACTGGTGTAGCCACAAATAAAATGTGTTGCTAAAATGGCACACGCCAGTCCATAACTTTTAAAACCCACAACAATGACCACTTAAAAAGAATAGAAAATGGGAGAAACCCTTCGAGTATATACTAACCTGGAGGGATAAGCTTAAGTGCTAAAACGTGGTCTCTCTCACAGCGTAACTGATTCGCCGATTCAAATAATTGGCGAATTAGGTACGCTGTGAGAGAGAGAAAGATAGCAACAAGGATGACTGTTTCTTTCTAATGCGGCCACGTTTTCAGCGCTTTGCTTTATTCCTCCAGGTTAATATATGCTCGAAGAAGAAACCATCCCTAATTCGAAAAACGGCACAATTTGAATCAAGCGTTTCGTCATTTTACGTCAGCACACTGCCACTCCAAGTTTGAAAATCGGCAATGAGCATTATAAAAAATGCCGAAAAGAAGTTCTGTATTAGGTTCACAGCCGGGCTGGTTAAAGTCTATAAGATATTGACCTGATATTAAACCACACATAAAATTATTACATTGATGTGCATATAGCTTTTTTTTACCTACAACTTAAATACAAAACCATATTTTAAAGCAAACTCCAAACAAGAATGAAATGAATATTTGTCTTCTATGGCTATATTTAACCTTAGAAAAATGTATGTCAAAACACGGAAGACAATGTCCCAACGATTTGCTCATAAAAAAGTGGACATTCTCTCCTGCGTTAGAACCGTCTAAATGAAGTAGATTTGGTCACGAGTAGTAGGGAGAAAATCTCCTGTTCTTGACGTCATCATGTTGATCTTGTTTGTTTCAGTTTGCAGTTTACCAACACCATTAAATATTTACATAGGAAAATTGTTGGGTGAAAAATTTCAAATGGCTATGGTTTTTAGAAAAAAATAATTTTGCGAAATTTGGGATTTGACCATAAGTTTAATCAAATTTACAAAAAAACAAAGAGAGGATTTGCTTGAAATTTCAATTTTCCTAGGAGGCCCCAAAAAACACTTTTTTGCAAATTCCAAAATTACTTTTTCCTGTGAACAAGGATCACCACTATCGCCCTTAGTCTACAATATTTTTGCTTATGGTATTTTCACTCACATAAATCAGGCATTACCAGAAAGGCATATGCTACAATATACTGATGACACCTCCATTGTGGTACATCATAAAAGTATAGAAAAAGCGGTACAAACATTACAAATCACACTAAATTATATTATTGCTTGGTTTCAAAGATGGAAGCTAGAAGTTAATCCTACAAAGACACAGTTCATACTATTTCACCATAAAATACGAAATTTATCACCATCTATACAAATACAGAACCATCAAATAAACCCACAGCCACATATAAAATATCTAGGCATCAGTTTTGACAATAAGCTTAATTTTAAACACCACTTGACAAATATAAAAATAATGATTGCGAAAAGTAAACATTTTAGGTTCTTAACATATAGAAACCATGTAATTAATATCAAGACTGCCTGCCATACATACAAGATGCTTGGACGCTACCAAATACTATTGTATTGTATTGTATTGTATTGTAATAAACGGGGTCGCTCGGCTCTAGTGCAGCCCTCCTTCACTTCGACCTAAAGAGATCTTTTGTGAATACCCTTCGTTGTTTAGTGCCCGGTAATTCCTATACCTTTAGCAAAGTTCAGGATACTACGCGGTGCAAGCTGAATAATATCTCTAGGAGTAGGATATACCCCTTCGAGGTATTTAAGCCGTTGTCGGGTCAGTTCTCTGCATTCACAGAGAATGTGTTCCGCAGTTTCGTTTGCCTCGTGACAAAACCGACATTGTTCATCCTCAGTCTTTCCCATTTTTTTGAGGTGATACCTCCAAGGGCCATGTCCTGTTAGGAAGTCGGTAACCAGTTTAAGTTCATTTTTTGAAGTTCCAGTAGCTTCTTTGGGTACTTAGGTGAATGCGAAATAAATCTTTTCGCCTGCCTTTGTCCTGGGATGTTGTTCCAGTAAGTCTCTTTTGACTTTTTTCCCATGTCCTGAGTTCCTCGTAGAGGTGGCCTAGTGGTGCCACAGAAAGGCTCAGGTCCATAGAATGGTCTCTGTGCTCCTTCCTTGGCGAGTTGATCGGCAATTTCATTGCCCTCCACTCCTTCATGTCCTGGTACCCACTCCAGAGTAACTCTGTTGTGTTTGGCCAGTTGGTTTAGTGATTGGTCGGCATTCCCAGGCTAGCTTTAGTTAAAAGAGCATGAAGTCAATGCCTTCAAAGCAGCCTGGCTGTCCGATAAAATATATATGGTTGCGCCTCGTAGGCCTTTTTTGGCACATTCAGAAGCGCAAATTTTAATTCATATTTCAGCTTGGAAGATGGAGGGAGCCTTGCCGAGAGACTTTGATAGTCGCATCTAGGTCCAAAGACACCAGCTCCAACCCCTTGTTCCATCTTAGATCCATCAGTGTACCAGACAAGTGAGCCTTTTTCATGCTTTGGTTCCTTAAGATATATTTACATGACCTAGCAACTAGAATTGAAGTCAGAAGGTACATTTACATGATGAAAATGTTCATTGCAAGCCTTCCGTCTAGGAACGACTTCGAGGGCAGCCTGTCCTGTGTGTCTCAAAAGATTGTATGGAAATCCTGCCAAGTGAATGGTGAGGGAATGTTGATACCAGATGAGGATGGCAAGGGTGCAGGTTGGCCCTCACAAGAGGAAGACGAAGGCCTCAGATTGATGAGGCTCAGACACCAACGTATGCTTCGGAGTCATATCCAGTAACAGCATGGGCATTGAAGATCTTCCTGACACTAAGAGAGGACAAACATGGGACCCATGTATAGTCGATGCTGAAAAAAAAAAGAAAAACATAAATTAATACAGTGAAATAAAGTAGTGATAAAGTGTAAATGGCGACAATTAAAAATAATAATAATAAACATATATAGAATAAACAATTGTTGTAAAATTGGTGAACAACATTACATTGTAAAATAAAACTGGAAAAAAGGAAAAACACACCATCAGGTATACTCACCTTTCTCAGTTTTAATAGGGGGCGGGGCGCATTGGTACGGTGTGAGTGTGACAACTCGCAGTGTGCAATAGTTTCAAGCTGTACGGGTCAGATTCATTGCAGTTGATGAAATGTCTCCCTACAATACGTGCTGGCAAGACGTAAACTGGCAAGGAATTAACTCAGTTTGATGTCAATCCACTTGATGAAAGAGTTTTGCTGGTGGGCATGGAAACCACATAAAAAACTGACCTAGCAAGTCAAAGGGGCCGTTAATCTAAAATTGACAAAAAAAATATTACAAATGTTATGGTAATACACAAATGAAAATGGGAGTGTCTACCAACTAGCAAAACTAATTTTATTAAAGTTGTTAGAACAATTATACAGAATATCTTATAGAAACGTGAAAATCTTATAATATGGCTATAAACCATTATACAATATCTTTACAACCAAAAGGGCCCCAGTTTATACAACACTTTAGTAATTTTAGGAGATCCTTTAGTAAATCACACAACCGTTAAATGACTACAATGTGATAATTATAAAAACGGTCCTATAAGTATGTTTTCAGTATTTCTTATACAATATATTTCAAAACTATTTCGGGACTGTATAAAGCTATTTTTTAATAGTGCTTATTATGTGGTTTAAGTTTAAATGTATACAACTATTTAGAAAATATTTTATAGGTATCTAATACCGCAGTCAGAATCGCTAATACAATAACTTTGTTTTTAACTGCTAAAATTCAGAACAGAATTATCCCAAGAATATTTTAATATGCGTTGTTTCCTCACAGATATAAACAATAAAAGATATGTACGTTAGTTTTATATAACATCAGGCATTATGGTGTATCTTGCAGTCTTGCCTGATTACCATATTAAAATATTATAATTAAATCTGGCTGCTCTAATTCGAAAAGAGACAAAATTTTTTACGCCAAACCAACTTTTCTGACAAAATATGTATATGTTTTTGGCAAAAATTTAAAAAGCGCCTTACCTAAGCATACATTGATTAACCTTATTAAAAAAAAAAATAAAAATATTTTTTAATTTTCGAATTCTCAACTGAAACAGAAAAATTCATTGTGTATTTTATTAAGGGGGACAAAACCTCCATATTTCTTATAGCAAGGTGTTTTTATTGGAGATTTTTCGTTTGTATGAATTCTTTACAACAATGGCGGCGGTATCTGAACACGAAAATTTAATAAAATGGCGTATTATTGTAATACAATAATTTTGTGTTATTAGAAACGTTATACAATGATTCTGTTCTCATCCGGGCTGTATACGATATTAAAGTCCTATACTGTTGTTTAATATAGAAGCTATAAAACTGTTTTTAGCGCCTCAAGTGGTTTGATTCTTAATGACTTTTGACTGTTGCCAGTCTTAAGTAGGCAGAAAATATTTCCCACAGCATTTTGTTTTACGAAAAAAAATTAAATACATTTTAGGTGCATTTATACCATCGTAAGAAGTACAAGTTATAACATAATAACTAACTGTTTGAATTAATTTATATTCCCATAGACTGCTGCCTAAGCTGGCAACACAGCAAGTTAAATTACCGTGTTATCCTAAAACGCGTTGGGAACTACACAACAGAACTAAAGTATCGCTTAACGTACGTGATGCGCGGCAGTAGGCAATTATTCAGTTATATTGTGTTTTGTTCAACTGCGGTATAGTATAGAGTTCTTTACTTGCGCAACCTAACCTGCAAGTATTATTTTTGTTTATTGTTTATACCGGTATTTAATATCAAAACCATGTTTAAAATAGTGGAAACCATTGAAAATAATAGAAAGGAGTTGACAATTGTACCTTCAAACTGGGAAAATGATCTGGACCTTATACTTCCCAAGAAGATTTGCCCAAGCTGCAACGAAAGTGATTACCCCAACCAAATTGGCTTACATTGCCGGATAAAGTAAAAGGAAGTTTTTTTAAAAATGCTTCTTTAATATCACTTTTGGCAGTTGGGTCTAATATTGTTTGTTCTAAATTAGCCTCGTCGTTATACTTAGAAGAATTACTTGGGATTTCACCTATAGGCTGAACTTCAGAAATGCAATGAGTCTGAAGTATTCTTTGGTACTTTTTTTACTGATCTTTTAAAATGGCCACTCTTTTTAATTGTTTCCACTGAGACACTGCCGAATTAATTTGTAAACGCAACTGAGCTATCTTTATTTATTCTGATATTATTTTAGGGTATGTAAAAAACCGATTTTATTAAACAAAACTTGAGATAAATTTATCCTATAAGCTCTTTATAAGAGAGTATACTGTTGTAGTTATACAATGATTATAAAATGCTTTCATACTTATTGTATAATGTTTTAACTTCTGGGAAAAATAAGACTCTTGTTACTTTTCTTAACGAACTTCAATACAACCATTTACACAACTTCTATTACAATTAACTTTTACCGTTGCTATTAAAAGTAATAAAATAGCTATGCAATTATAATATAATTTGTATAGAGTTCTTTTAAAATAATTTTCTAATGATTTTATAAGACGTTATGCAATTGTTATAAAATTTGTATTCTTACAGTATTCCTTTATCCTATATTATAAGTTGTAAGAACGTCTATACAATAGTATTACAGAAACCTCTTTATTTTAGGACACAATTGTCGTATGGATATGCTTTATAAAATAAAATTGTTCTCCAAGGGGCGCTATCCGATAATTATGAAATAGTTTCATTCCTTTAGGGATCTATTTTGCTAGTTGGGTACTCTCTCCCAATGAAAATACTCACCACTCATACAAAAGAGCGACTCCGGGAGCGACTCTCATTATATCCACATTCTTAAACTGAAACCCAACCACAAATACGTAAATCAACAACACCCTTTTTATTAAAGAACATAGAATCCTTAAGATTGCCACAATGCATGCAAGACGACGGCTAGGAGACCTATGGATGCACCTGGAGTTTTCACATCCACCCAGAAGCCTTCCAACTCTAATGATGCCTCCTGAGAAGTTCAAGAGAAGTAGCCCGCTTGCGTTTCTCCTTGGGCTTTGCTTCGGAGGTGGTCTCAACAGAAGGCTGGGAGTCCACCAGTAACCCATCTTCTTGTTGAGCCTCCAAAGCAACAGCCCGAGGAGAATCGTGAACTTCTGCTCTGACGACAAAAAGGACTGATGATTTCATTATCATCAGAACTGATGTCATCGAGGGCAGCAATTGTAGCAGGTGAATTTCAGCCACCTCGACAACTGCAGACGGCCCTGCGACTACTTCGGGAGTCCCAGGAACAGGACTCTCCTCAGCGGTTGCAGGACCTTCCTGCTGCTGCCGATGCAGATGGGCTTCACCACTTGCTGGGGCCCCACTTCGACGCGACACGGGGAAAAAGTGTGTCACGTGGAAGTGCGGTCCAAGCAAATGGTACAGCTTTTCAACTTCTCTCTTGAAGGTTCTACGGTCGACTCCACGCCAGCCCTTCGCTCCTTGATAAAATGTTGCAGCAACCCAAAGTTCGTATTTCTTTGAACTGTTTGTGAAACTCAAAATACGTGTATTATGAGCCTCACAACCATTAAAAGAAATACATTCAAATTCCTTAAAAAAAAAGTCTTGGAAAGTTACCAGTTTGTGCTTTTGTTTCATGTCCTCGAATGTGGAGCATGATCTGCAGCGCTCCCACGTAGGCATGTTGGAACCTTTGCAGCAATCTGAAACAGTTGGAAAAATTTAAAATCATGTCACTTTACAAAATTATTCATTATTACTACAAATTCCGTAATTATGCGAAAGTGGCTCGCCGATTTTGATCAAATTTGGCATACGGGGTTTTTGGGGCGCTGATCACGAATTTTTGCGGCAACGTTTTGCTTTTGAGATATTCATCATCAAAGTTGAAAATCAAACTAACTTTATTTTCACTATTCCCCCTTCTTTTGGATATAATTCTTGAGTTTAACACTAAGGTGGAACACAATATTTATAAACACCTTTTAAAAACGCATTTTTATACTTATTTTATAGCTTTTTTCCATAAAATTCCAAAGTTTCAATTTTAATCAAGGCAGCTGTGATTGCCCATAAAATCCAAAGTGTATTCACAGGTGTATTGTTGGTTGCGGCCTTTGAAAATTGAGCGTTGCAATTAAATAGAAAAAATTTATAAAATAAACATAAAAACAAGTTTTTAAAAGGTGTTTATAATATATTGTGTGCCACTTAAGTGTAAAAATCATAAATTTTGTGGAAAAAGAAGGGTAATAGTAAAAAAAAGGTTAGTTTGATTTTCAACTTTGATGATGAATATCTCGAAAACGAAACGTTGCCGACAAATTTTTTTTTGCAGATTCGTGATCAGCGCCCCAAAAAACCCCCGTATGCCAAATTTGATCAAAATCGGCGAGGCGCCCACTTTCGGCATAATTACCCAAATTCCTACTTTTATAACATAAGTAAAATTTTAATAAAGAAATATTGAAAAGTACGGCAATGGCAGCTATTATTTGGAAGCGTTTCGGAACAAAAGTGGAATTGCGGTGCCCCTCATAACTAGATGCTGGATCATTTGAAATCAAAAAACCAAAGTTTTTTCGCTAGATAATCTCTTTTTCCAGGTAATGCTGGGAGGGTTTTTCGAAATTTTAATTTTTCACTTTTTGGGAACACTTTGAAGGGAGAAACGTGATTTTTGCGAAAAAAAAACGGCTAATTTGTTACTGTAAAATAAAAAATATTAACAAATTTTAAAAACACTCTCCAACGTAACCTTGCAAATTGGGTACATAATAGTGTTTTAAATGAAGGGTACCGATTTTGAAAACGTGAAAAATCGCTTTAAAGATTTGAACACCACAAAATTTGGAGTTAAACTGTCTAGTTTTATCAGCTAACTTACCACTGTATCTTCGTTAAATTTGCTTCGAACCCTATCAAATTTTACAATACTCTTAAAAGGATCTCCAGAAAATTAAAAAATTAAAAAAAATGCAAAAAAGTTTAAAAACGTTACCCCTTCCAAATTTATCCGTTTGAAAAAACTAAAAATATTGCAGTTTATTATTTCCGTGGTCACTTTCAGTGCTTGTGCATCAAATTCTCCATTTTCAACAAATCTTTTGATGCATTAAAAAAAAAGGTTTTTAATTCCTAGTAGAAAAAGAAAATTAGTTTGATATTTATTTAATACTGAGGATTATAGAAGAGGGGAAGTTCCAAAGTTCTTTACATATCGTCGCGTTATTGAAAAAAAGGGCGTATGTCAAAATAAGATTTTTTCAGGAGATAAAAAAAAAATAATAAATTTTAGGACTACCAAATTTTGTATCTGTTTATGGGGACAGAATATATTTGCCCAATTATATTAATGTGATATTATTAGATCAACCAACCATGGTTTAGAAACCCCTTTTTAAAAGACATAAGATAATTTGTTGGCTACCACTTGGTAACATTTATTGACTTATGATCAGTTGCAATGGAGAAATAGACCTAATTGTTGATATTTGAACGATTTATTTTCTTAAGTAATACAAGGTACCTAACATCTTGGTATAAAAAACAAAAATATCAACTTAATTTCCATCTATAAGTGCAGAGTAAAAACTCATTTATGCAACAAATTTTCATAAAATACTCTGCAATCTGCAGGAATGAACTCTTTTAGTTCTTGTAAATGGGCGTATTTGGTAGACTCAATTGGACACGGGCCTTCGTAAAGACGAGAACATTCATCATTGGTACTTGCTGAATGCTGACAATGAGGCACATCGACCCAGGTATCTGAGAACTGCAGTTTGTACAGAATAGTTCCATTTGGATTATATTGGAGGGCGCAAATATCGGTCATCATGGGATCTCCTTATGCTAGGAAAACTTTGATCCAAACTTATAAAAATCTGTGTGCGTCAATTTAACTACTTGAAAAAAAGGAGAGGGACTATGTCTTGCTTCTCTCATAATACGCAAATAAGTAGAAGGAAGGTAGATTTCCTTTCTGCGGCGCAACCTCCGTTCTATTAGACTATGCACTGAGTCTACCTCCATTTGGGTATGACCTACTCCCAGATATTTCTCCTCTATAGTGAGTGAATACTTTTTGGAAATGTCGAGTAAGGTGTTGATAGCTTGATGTTTCTATTTTAAAGCAACATCCATCGCTCCAAATAATAATTTTTGTAGGACAGTGTTCATTAATCTGTTGGTTTAGGAATTTTGTCGCTAGGATGCGAAAATATCACTTTCAAGACCTCCTTGGCCCTCGCGCCATACAAAGCAGGTAACTGTCTTATTTCTTAAGTCATAGTAGGTCCAGATATGCACCAACTTTGTTTTGTAGTAGTTTGCTGCAGTATTCAATCGAGGAGCTAAAAGCACTGCTTAAAGGTCTACTGCAAAAACTAAAATATTCTCATTTTCTTGGCACTCGGTTTTGTCATTTTCTTTTTCCTGTCGAGCTCCGATTTCCAATAGTGAGCCTGGTAATTTTTCCAATATGGATCCATTTTGTACCCCGAACATGTATTGCACTGATCTTTCTTTGCTGTCAACATTTCTAAATTTAGCTTTTTGAATACTTTGAAAAAAGTGGTCCATGATGATGAATTCTTTCCTGTATCTGTACTTATCTTGATACATCCTAAACACATGTCTGTAGCTATCCCATACTGGTTCTAAGTACAGATTTGAAGTTGAACTTCACAGTAATGAGACTCTATGTGGTAAATTTGAAAGAAACTCTTCAACATCTTTGAACCACCTTGAATGTGCTCTTCTGATTTCTGAGTGCCAGTATTGCCTGAATAATCCTGTTTGTTTTTCGTTATCCAGTTCTGTACTGTTTTTCTCCAATATCTAATGTCGATAAAAACATGGCTTTGCAAACGTGTTTTTTTGGATTTAGTATTTGGATTGAATCATCTTCCCCATTGTTCACTATAAAATATTTCAGACTAACCTTCTTCACTTTTTCTTTGTCAAGAATTTAGTTTCCAAAAGTCGTCGAACACATTTTGCCTCTGAGTGTCAGTTATTTCACAACATTGGAAAGCTCGCCTTGGTCCTCCTTACCCCTTTTTTTCAGAATTTTGTCGGTGCCCATTGCATTTCGGTCCTATCTTTCGCTCCTTTTTTTAAAACATTTTGCTGGTAAACTCCATTATCATTTTTCTTAAATCCCGTATATGCCTTTCCATGAAGTCTTAAATCTGCATATTTATTTCTTTTCCGTAGTTTAGGAATACCTTGGCCTTTACTTTTTCTTTTGTTGCCTCTTCGACCATCGTTTTTGTTATTTGAATCAAGATTTTGTCTCTCCCTTTGATTTTGTGCTTCTTCATTTTCGAAAAATTGACGATCTTCACCCTTCGACGGTTGGTATTCAGACCCAGAATCCTTAAAAGGGTTTTCAGCATCAGATGCGGATGCCTCTTGAATCTTAAACGCTTGTTCCAGATATTAACATATTTTTGTTCGGTATTATAATTGTGGTAGAATCTTGAACCAAACCTAACTTGACACAGTATCGCTCTCTGTGCTGGAAAAAATAAATTGGTCTGTCATACTCGTCGAAATATTCACGTTCTCTTCAGGACCTGGAGCGTCGGATTTTCCTTCCATCCTGCTGCTTGGAGACACAGTTGTACCATGCGCCTAGTTCTATTTTCTGAATACTTTACATATTACTGAAACTGCAACAAAAAATAATTTGCAATAAACCGTATATATCGTTAAGTCCATAAATCTGATCAAATAATCATTGTTTATCATTGTTTTATATAGATTTCTATATAGAATATTATCTATAAATATGTAACAATTGAGTACTACTATATTATTCTCAGGATTATTTTCTATAATTGCTACATTTACACAATATTTAGCTAGAATTTTTAGGTTAGGATGTTTAATTTTCATTCAGATGTAAAATAATGGTAAATAAACGACTTACCTTCTAACACAAAATCATAAGAACTTTTATAACATTCAACACATATAATACTAGCACATTTTTGTTTAGGAATTAACAAAAATACGTAGGTATCAGACCAACGTGACTTTTCCCTAGCAAATGTTTGACATACGTCTAATTGCGGTAACCAATCTAAGACCATAACTACATAAGATATATTAGTTAGATGCGCGCGCCCCATTAATATGTGGTATTCACATATGAGGTTTTGCAGTTTGCTAGAACTGATAATTATGGTTTGGAAAATGCCTAAACCTGAGAAATAAATAATTTTGACATATGACCTACTGCAGTAACAGCGACGATATATGGAACTTGGTACAATAATAAGTTTTTGAATTGCACATAAAATTCTAGCAGCAAATTAAACTTGTTCCAAAATGGGGAGTTTTTTTATATTTTAACTCAGTTGATAAAATTAAAAGGCTTGACTTCTAGCAAAAACATTTCTTTAATGTTTTTTATAAGCCCTCTGCTTATTAAAAAACCACTAGATTGCAAAAAATAATAAATCTAAAATTTAACATACAAAAATCAAAGGTCCATTCAAAATACTGCATTACAAATTAAACTAAAATAGGAAAACATAAAATGATCTGTCCTGGTACCAACCCCGGCCCGTTCAACAATCAACTTTTGTTAGAGAGAGATGGGAGAGTTCGGCGCGGATGGCATGAAAGAGACAAAGATAAAAGATGCCCATCCGAGATTGGGGTTTTGAATTGTAAACGGCTTTACTTACTATAAGGCTATAATTTTGTGTGGGACTGTCTCGAGTAAAGTACCTTAAAAAAAGTATTTATAAGAATTATGTGTTATTTAAAAAGTTGTTCAATTAGTACTTTGAATGGTGTTTTCCAGTTCTTCTTGGGTGTTCTTGTTTCTTTGTTTGTTTCTTTTTTACATATAAGTAATGTTTTTTTTTTCCAAAAATTTTGTTTATGAAATTAAAGAAAAAAAATTTGTGTATTGTCATGTATGTAGAATAAAAAAGACTTGACATTATAAAGGGATTATCATAATATTTTAAAAATTTTGTTTTAATTTACCTAATCATAGACTTGACCATAAATCTTTAGGTAACCCATTTGAAATACATTTGAGGAAGGCTTTAATTCAGATCCCATACTAATAAATATTTAGATGCTCTTGCACCTATGGGCGTTAATATAAAATTTTTGAACCGAATACAGGAATTTAATATTTTATAGTGTTTTGTAATTATATTGGAATGACCTTGAAGTTTCGAACGTTCGTTGAACGGTAGGGCCGACCGTAATAACAGGCCTGAAATTAAATGTCGCGGCGAATCCAAGATATTACCATCGACGAACTATACAGAAGACAAAAATTTAAATGAAAATTTTTTAAATATTTTATTGTGTAAACAAAAAACTATGTTTGTTTTATGATGCCTTTATTTGTTGTCTGTTATTTTCTAAACATGTATAAAATATGTGTAATAAAGAAGACAAATACAATAATTAGGAGTATTGTGACTTAGACAACAAAAAAAAAGTTTTTTCTTAACAAAACTACCTCTTTTTAAAATAAAATATAAAAGATATAAATACACTTTACATTTATAATCCGAATTTAACCTTTACATATAAAAAATCCTTAAAATATGACAATTGTTCTCTTTCGAAACCAAAAAAATAGTACGTTTTTTAAAAGAATATTAAAGATATATACCCTTTCTGTAAACAATGACAAAAAAATTGTTTTTTTAAAAACAAAGAAAAACTACCATTTTTTTTAAACGGAATATAAAAGATATATACCCTTTCCATCTAAAGACCAAATATTGTCCCTTTAAGTTTCCCGGAACAACCCCAATTTAACCCTTAGATAAAGAAAATCTGTTAACAATGACAAAAAAATATTTTTTTGAAAAAACAAAGAAAAACTACCATTTTTTTAAAACGGAATATAAAAGATATATACCCTTTTCATCTAAAGACCAAATATTGTCTCCTTAAGTTTCCCAGAACAACCCCAATTTAACCCTTAGAAAAAGAAAATCTGTTAACAATGACAAAAAAATATTAAAAAAACAAAGAAAAACTACCATTTTTTTTTAAGGAATATAAAAGATGTATACCCTTTCCATCTAAAGGCCAAATATTGTACCTTTAAGTTTCCCGGAACAACCCCAATTTAACCCTTAGATAAAGAAAATCTGTTAATAATGACATTTTTTTTAAACAAAAAAAACTACCATTTTTTTAAACGGAATATGAAAGATATATACCCTTTCCATCTAAAGACCAAATATTGTCTCTTTAAGTTTTCTGGAACAACCCCAATTTAAACCTTAGATAAAGAAAATCTGTTAACAACGACAAAAAAATATTTTTTTAAAAAAACAAAGAAAAACTAACATTTTTTTAAAACGGAATATAAAAGATATATACCCTTTTCATCTTAAGAATAAATATTGTCCCCTTAGGTTTCCCGGAACAACCCCAATTTAACCCTTAGATAAAGAAAATCTGTTAACAATGACAAAAAAATATTTTTTAAAAAAACAAAGAAGAACTACCATTTTTTTTAAACGGAATATGAAAGATATATACCCTTTCCATCTAAAGACCAAATATTGTCCCCTTAAGTTTCCCGGAACAACCCCAATTTAACCCTTAGGTAAAAAAAATCTGTTAACAATGACAAAAAAATATTTTTTTAAAAAACAAAAAAAAAAGTACCATTTTTTTTAAACGGAATATAAAGGATATATACCCTTTCCATCTAAAGATCAAATATTGTCCCCTTAAGTTTCCCGAAACAACCCCAATTTAACCCTTAGGTAAAGAAAATCGGCTAACAATGACAAAAAAATATTTTTTTAAAAAACAAAGAAAAACTACCATTTTTTTAAACGAAATATAAAAGATTTCTTTTCATCTAAAGACCAAATATTGCCCCTTTAAGTTTCCAGGAACAACCCCAATTTAACCCTTAGATAAAGAAAATCTGTTAATAATGACAAAAAAATATATTTTTTTTAAAAACAAAAAAAAACTACCATTTTTTTTTAACGGAATATGAAAGATATATGCCCTTTCCCTCTAAAGACCAAATATTGTCCCTTTAAGTTTCCCGGAACAACCCCAATTTAACCCTTAGATAAAGAAAATCTGTTAACAATTACAAAAAAAATAAAAAAAAAGAAAAAGTCCAATTTTTTTTAAACGTAATATAAAAGATATATATCCTTTCTATCTAAAGACCAAATATTGTCCCTTTAAGTTTCCCGGAACAACCCCAATTTAACCCTTAGGTAAAGAAAATCTGTTAATAATGACAAAAAAATATATTTTTTTAAAAAACAAAAAAAAACTACCATTTTATTTAAACGGAATATGAAAGATATATACCCTTTACATCTAAAGACCAAATATTGTCCCCTTAAGTTTCCCGGAACAACCCCAATTTAACCCTTAGATAAAGAAAATCTGTTAATAATGAAAAAAAAAAAAAACTACCATTTTTTTTTAAACAGAATATGAAATATATATACCCTTTCCATCTAAAGACCAAATATTGTCCCCTTAAGTTTTCCGGAACAACCCCAATTTAACCCTTAGATAAAGAAAATCTGTTAATAATGACAAAAAAATATTTTTAAAAACAAAAAAAAACTACCATTTTTTTTAAACGGAATATGAAAGATATATACCCTTTCCATCTAAAGACCAAACATTGTCTTCTTAAGTTTCCGGAAAACCCCAATTTAACCCTTAGATAAAGAAAATCTGTTAACATTGACAAAAAAAAAAAAAAAAAGAAAAACTCCAATTTTTTTAAACGGAATATAAAATATATACCCCTATCTAAAGACCAAATATTGTCCCTTAGTTTTCGAACAACCCCAATTTAACCCTTGGATAAAAAAATCTGTTAATAATGACAAAAATATTTTTTTAAAAAAACAAAAAACTACAATTTAAACGGAATATGAAAGATATATACTTTACATCTAAAGACTAAATATTGTCCCTTAAGTTTGGAACAACCCCAATTTGGTCTTTAGCTAGAAAGGGTATATATCTTTTATATTCCGTTTAAAAAAATGTAGTTTTTCTTTGTTGAAAAAAATTTTTTGTCATTGTTAACAGATTTTCTTTGCTAAGGGTTAAATTGGGGTTGTTCCGGGAAACAAAGGACAATATTTGGTCTTTGATAGAAAGCGTATATATCTTTCATATTCCGTTAAAAAATGGTAGTTTTTCTTTGTTTAAAAAAAATTTTGTCATTGTTAATAGATTTTCTTTATCTAAGGGTTAAATTGGGGTTGTTCCGGGAAATTAAAGGGACAATATTTGGTCTTAGATAGAAAGGGTATATATCTTTCATATTCCTTTAAAAAAAAAAGGTAGTTTTTTTTGTTTTTAAAAAAATATATTTTTTTTATCATTGGTTACAGATTTTCTTTATATAACGGTTAAATTGGGGTTGTTTTCGGAAACTTAAATGGACAATATTTGGTCTTTAGGTGGAAAGGGTATATATCTTTAATATTCTTTAAAAAAAGTACAATTTTTTTGTTTTCGAAAAAAAAAATGTCATATTTTATGGTTTTTTGTATGTAAAGGTTAAATTCGGATTATAAATGTAAAGTGTATTTATATCCTTTAATTTTTTTTAAAAAAGGGGTACTTAGTTTTGTAAAAAAAACTTTTTTTTGTTGTCTAAGTCACAACACTCCTAATTATTGTATTTGTCTTCTTTACATATTTTATACATGTTTAGAAAATAACCACCCTAAAGACATCATAAAACAAACACAGTTTTTTGTTTATATAATAAAATATTAAAAATATTCTCATTCAAAGTTTTGTCTTCTTCTTCAGGGTCATATATTGGATAAATAAATCAAATAAGACAAGATCACAACTTTTCAGTTCTTTCTGTATAAATCAAGTTGTTTTGTTAATTTAGTATACAGAATATCTATTGTAAAATGAGTAAAGTCCCAAATGATTATTTACAGGATTCTTGGACTCCAAAGGACCAACAAAGGTCATCTGGCACAAGACATAGTTTTAACTCGGCTTCGGTGAACTTTACCTCCATTTTTAAACAGCAATATTTTGATATAATTTTTTTGTCACTTATTTGTTACACCATAATAGAACACATAGGGTCTGAAAAAATTAATTTTTCACTCGCAATAACACAAAATAAAATAATTTCTTTATTTCCCATATAAAATATACTAGGTAATATGACCGAATAACATGAAAAAACTGAGAAAGAATACCTACAAAAAGAGATGATACGATGTCGTTTTGTTTAGGAATTTATTTTTTTAAAAGCAATGTTGCCAGATGTTTTCTAATAATTTGTTATTATTGAAGGTTGTTTTTTACATTTACCAGAAATAAAGTTTTTTTTTAATAGAAAAAACTAACCAGAACTAACAAACAACAACTTCCAAACTATCACCTAGTTTGGTTAGTTTTTGGTTAGTTGTCGTTAGGTTTTCCTCATTAAATTGTAAAATTTCTTTATCATAAATGCGCCACAGAATGCGCCGTCAAACAATTTTTTTTTGATCCGACAACGTCGCAAATTCTGGCCTTTTACTTAACCTAAAAACAGTGCTTTTTCGACTTTTAATTTCATTTTCCTCTGCAAAAATGCATTTTTTCGGATTTTTTCTTTTTGTAATATACTAAACATAATGTGTTCTTTTTATCTGTAATATTTATTTTTTTTAAATCGAATGGAGCTAAACGACACCGGACCCAACATTATTCTTAGTTATTCCGAAAAAATGGCATTTATTTAATAATCTGAGCTTTACTTCCAAAATATTTCAGAAAACCCCTACAAAAGGGTAGTTTTTACTGTTTTAAGGGTGTTTCAGAAATTTCTGACATTAATTTAGAAATCAGTGACCCCAAAGAACCCCAGTACCTATTTTCATGAAAATTCATTTAATATTGCCTGAAATATTCAATATTTTTTAATTTTTGACCAAAAAAATAGATGGCCAATTTTTAGGGCGTTTTGGACCAAATCCCAGTACCCAAACTTGTTTAATTCCATATTTGACACCTTTCTTGACAAATTTCAAAAAATTTTAAGTTGATCTGATTTGCCCAAAACTACTGCTTCATTTTACAAAAAAAATTACCTCTTTTCCTGTACTATACTGTTATTCTAGAGCAGAGCGATTTAACGACAAGCAACCAACATTTTTTATTAAAATTGAAATACTATGAAAATTATAAGGAAAAATTATGCTAAAATAAAAGTTTAATAAATGGAAATTCCAAGCTTCTTCATTATGGTATTATTTGGAAATGGAAAAAATGATTATTTTATATATTAAAATGGCATTTCCATTAATTAAAAAAACTAAAACATATTACTTACCTCTCTTTGATGAGGTCTTAAAATGTTTCCTAAAGCTGGATCAACCACAACATGAACTAAGACATTTCTAAAAAAAATAACATATAGGTAGAACTTCTAGACCATGGAGAAGATGTAAAAAAATGTATACAAGATATCCTATTGCTATTTGTATACTTACTTATCATTTTTGAGCTTATCATGCTCAGTCTGTACGGGAGGAGTATATAATACCAATGCATTTGGCATATTGGGATCATATAAAGCTCTTTTAGGTTGTGATCTTCGAATTCCCAAATTTTTAGTAGTCTGAGATCCTTCATAATTCGGTAAGGGGGATGAAAAAGGCTTAGAAAGCTTTTTAATAAGTTCTTCCTACAATTTATCAATATATATTCAATATAATTAAAATGAATATATCAATATACATTGAATTACAGTATAATTAAGGTCAATTTTTAACGCAAAAAACAGTATTTTTTATACACATACATGGTTAGAAATATATACAAACTTCTCCTTATTGTTATCAACATCCGATAAACGTTTTCTAAGCTTAGCCTTTGAATTATTACTTGAAGAGTCCCTGGTTCTTTTTAAAGGTGCTGTTAGAGGAGAAGAAAACTCTTTGAAAGCGCTAGAAACGCTCTCCTTTTGGGTATTCGAAAACACTGGCGGTGGGACCTTTCTCACCTTTCCTTTTTGGCTGGGAGCAGAAATTCGCCTCTACAAAAGGTTAGTTTTTTTGTATCTCAACGAAACTGTTGCTAAATTATTACTTACCATTTTTACATATTATAAACGCCTGTAAGGTAATTGTTTACAAAACGGTTTTCTGCTATTTTTGGATTAAATGGCAAAATTTTTATATAGTCGTATTCTAGTGTCCTCAGGGATTTCAAATATACTTGCGCAGAAGAGAAATTATGTGTTTTAATATTTTTTATTTCGATTTTAAAATTTAAAATTACCATTGATTTCTTCATATAATGCGAAAACTCCCCGTTATGACAAGAAACAGCAAGAAATTATTTTTAAGGTTAACCGTGCAGTGTTGCCAAATCGGGGTCTTTTCCAATACGTATCCGCATTTTCACGTCTGAAATATAATTGGGTAAAATAAAAGCCGCTTTGCTTACCAGAACTAACCATGACCGACCTTTTAGACAAATTCAAAAGCTTTTAGTTCTAGTCGGTCATGGTTAGTTCTGGTAAGCAAAGCAGCTTTTTATTTATCCCAATTATATTTCAGACAGACAGAATGTCAAAAAATTTGATGGCTTAAATTTATTAAATCTGGCAACACTGAGAACCCCCAAGTTTGTTTTTTCCTAAAATTTAAAAAAATACACAATTTTTTGTTTGTGCGCACGTAAATTTGTATTCCTAATGAATAACAGAAGGTGTGTATACCAAATATTAACCATATAATAGTAAAATTACAGAAAACCGTTTTGTAAACAATTACCACCTGTAATTATGCATAATTTTCGTTAAAGGTAAAGAAAATCTGTTATACTTGGTTCACTGTAAAGTTTTGTTGTTTTGACGTGTCTTATGACAAGCCGATTTAGCCAACTCCTAAATACTCGACCTCGTAAATTAAAACAAAACGAGCACACATCTGATATGCACATTATTTAACCTCAAATACTCGCATCTTCCTCTAATCCTTTGACCGTTTCATATATCGTTCCTTTACTGGGTGAATAGTTGCGTCGATTAGCTTAGCTGTTGTGGCAAACAGGCCCGTACTATTTTTATAATACATTATTTTTAAGTGTTCGGGTCGTTCGCACGTGTCGACATTGAATTCTAAAATATATTATTTTTAATGCTTTTAGGGATAGTTTTTTGAGGTATTGTAACAGTAGTGTGTGTATTGGACTTTGTTTTATATTATTTTTGGATTTTCTAGTTTTGTAAAGTGTTTATTAAAAAGTAAGTAATAGTGTAGGTATAAATAACTATAATTTTATTTGCTCTTATTTTCAAATTTTTTAGATTAATTAATGATTATGGATCACGATTACTGTATTCCCAGTACATCCAAAAGAAGCAGGGAAAGAGATTTGGTAACATAAATAAATTATATATGTATTTTAAATATTTAACCAAACTACTTTAGCAGGGTTAAAAACCAAGGTCGACCAAGGTTTTTGGTTGATTGGTTGATATTAAAACAAAATTAACCACTTTAGGTATAGGTATAGGTATTTTAAAAACTCCTTATTTTTGACCGTAACAACTTTTTTTTAAGACACGTACAATGTAGCCATAATTTTTTGCACAACTGTCTCTCTTCTCAAATACATGAGAATAAAGTAGCTCAAGAGATGGTGAGAAATGTTTACAAATACTTTGTAGAAGAACATCGCGTATTGAGCCCTCTTCAGGTATGTTTATAATAATTTATTAGTTGATCCTTTATATACAGGGTGGTCAACAGAGTTTACAACAAAACTTTTTTATTTCTCATTTCTCAGAAAATTTTATACTTGATAAAAGTTTCCGCATAAAGCAAAACCGGGTATAATGTTAATTGCGTTTTAGTCTCGCCTACAGGGTGCTCAAAAAATACAAAAAATTACTTTGGAAAAACTAAAATATTAGGATGTTTAGGCCGGGTTTATCCAATTTATTGTTTATTTTTAATTATTTATTCCTTATTCATAATTTTAAGGCCGTGATTGGTTACTTCAAAATTTAGGGCAATTTAATTGGATTTAAGCTTTGAATTAGAAATAAAGAAATATTGATTAAAAAAAAACTTTGATCTTTATCAACATTGTTTTTAGGAAACAGCTAAAGCTTTGGGAGTTTCAGTTCCTTCAGTAAGGAAATATAGGAATGGCTCCACCGAAATTTCTTTATCAGTGTAGAAGCAAAACACGGGAGATTACCATGGAGATATGAATGCGGAAAACTTTGAAAAATGGTTGAAAAACGCTCTTCTTCCCAGCTTGGATGAACCGTCAATTATTCTCCTTGATAACGCTAGTTACCATAGTCGTCAAAGTGAGAAATGGCCCACCAAAAGTTGGAGAAAAGGAGAAATTCAGAATTGGCTGGAAGCAAAGAACATTCCTTTTTCTCCCTTGGATACTTTGGATAGACTGTGGAAGATAATAAGCCAGATACCAAAACCTAGTAAATCGTATGTGGTTGATAATTTAATAAGAGAAGCTGGACATGAAGTTATTCCTCTACCTCCATACCATTGTCAGTTCAATGCTATTGAAATGGTATGGAGCGAGGCTAAACGCGTTTATGATTCTCGTATTAATAAAATCAAAGATGTTTTGGAGTGTTGGAAAATATCTTTGGAGCATGTTTCCTCAGAGCACTGGTCCAACTATGTTCGACATACAGATAAAATTATAAAAGAGGCGTGGGAAAAGAAAAATATATAATGTCAGTTCAAGAACCCATCATCATTCATGTTTCTGACAGCGATCACAGCATGTCATCTGACGAAGATAATTTATAAAATTAACCATGCAATAAAGCGTTCTTTACTCATACGCTTGCAGGAAAATGCATACTAAAAAAAGTGACTACAGCGATAGGTGTTTATTCACTTATTCATTTGCAGAAAAAATGCATGCACTTAAAAAAAGTAACTACAAAAATAGATGTATTTCACTCACTACACTACTTTTTAAATAAAAAAAAGGTATTTACATCTTGTCACGACCCCGAATTTGTTTAAAATTTAAAGTACTAATTATTATCTAAAAGGGGGGTTTATTTTTTAAACTAGTAGACATTCTTGCCAATATGGTAAAGGTATCATAAAATTTTGTAAGTGGTATTTTTTTAAAACAGTAACAATATATTTTATTAATAAAAAATAACTACTAATTTCTCCTTATTTATGTTTAATTACTGAACGCAAAAAGTACTAAAAGATAACCTTTAGTTTCTAGAAATATATAAATTTTACATTAGGTAACTTCTTAAAAGTTTATATGTTTAAAAGGATTTCGCATCCAAATAAAAGCTAAAACCAAGGTCGTGCTATCTTAAGTAAATTAATAATGAGTACTGGTAACTTGTAAAATATAATAACGCCTAAAAATTAAACAAATCTTAATTAATTAAACATTTTTACAAGAACATGCTAGGATCTAAAGGCTAATTATGTATTTACCTGCTTATATATTTATATAGTTTATAGCGCTTCATAATAAATAGTTGAATCATAAATAAAAAATGTTTTTATATATCCTTTTTCAACACGTTTAGGTATATTATATTTTTTACTAAATACAATACCAATAATATGTTGTCACGTTATCATGTGTTGAGTATCGTCTCGTGAGTTTAAAACTCTTTTAGTTTTAAAATTTTAATAAAATCAAGAACCCGTTTTTTTTTTGTATTTATAATTCTAACAGTAAATATGTTTTAGCAATTTTGTTCTTAAATTTTTAAAATCATTTTATGAAAAAAATATTCGCCAAAGTACGTCCCTGGCCCAATCTTGAGTTGGCTATAATAAAAGTAACTAGAAAATGACATGTCTTGTCGGCCATGACTAAAACTTTAGATTGTCCAGACTATAACAATGACAAAAAAATATTTTTTTAAAAAAGAAAGAAAAACTACCTTTTTTTTAAACGGAATATGAAAGATATATACCCTTTCCATCTAAAGACCAAATATTGTCCCCTTAAGTTTCCCGGAACAACCCCAATTTAACCCTTAGATAAAGAAAATCTGTTAACATTTACAAAAAAAATAAAAAAAAAAGAAAAAGTCCAATTTTTTTTAAACGTAATATAAAAGATATATATCCTTTCTATCTAAAGACCAAATATTGTCCCTTTAAGTTTCCCGGAACAACCCCAATTTAACCCTTAGATAAAGAAAATCTGTTAATAATGACAAAAAAATATTTTTTAAAAAAAAAAAAAACTACCATTTTATTTAAACGGAATATGAAAGATATATACCCTTTCCATCTAAAGACCAAACATTGTCTTCTTAAGTTTCCCGGAACAACCCCAATTTAACCCTTAGATAAAGAAAATCTGTTAACATTGACAAAAAAATTAAAAAAAAAAAAAAAAAAAAAACTCCAATTTTTTTTAAACGGAATATAAAAGATATATACCCTTTCTATCTAAAGACCAAATATTGTCCCTTTAAGTTTCCCGGATCAACCCCAATTTAACCCTTGGATAAAAAAAATCTGTTAATAATGACAAAAAAATATATTTTTTTTAAAAACAAAACACCCAAAACTTAAGGGGACCAAATATTGTCCCCTTAAGTTTCCCGGAACAACCCCAATTTGGTCTTTAGATAGAAAGGGTATATATCTTTTATATTCCGTTTAAAAAAAATGGTAGTTTTTCTTTGTTGAAAAAAATTTTTTTTTTGTCATTGTTAACAGATTTTCTTTAGCTAAGGGTTAAATTGGGGTTGTTCCGGGAAACTTAAAGGGACAATATTTGGTCTTTAGATAGAAAGCGTATATATCTTTCATATTCCGTTAAAAAAAATGGTAGTTTTTCTTTGTTGAAAAAAATTTTTTTTTTTGTCATTGTTAACAGATTTTCTTTAGCTAAGGGTTAAATTGGGGTTGTTCCGGGAAACTTAAAGGGACAATATTTGGTCTTTAGATAGAAAGCGTATATATCTTTCATATTCCGTTAAAAAAAAATGGTAGTTTTTCTTTGTTTAAAAAAAAAATTTTTTGTCATTGTTAATAGATTTTCTTTATCTAAGGGTTAAATTGGGGTTGTTCCGGAAAATTTAAAGGGACAATATTTCGTCTTTAGATAGAAAGCGTATATATCTTTCATATTCCGTTAAAAAAAATGGTAGTTTTTCTTTGTTTAAAAAAAAATTTTTTTGTCATTGTTAATAGATTTTCTTTATCTAAGGGTTAAATTGGGGTTGTTCCGGAAAATTTAAAGGGACAATATTTGGTCTTTAGATAGAAAGCGTATATATCTTTCATATTCCGTTAAAAAAAATGGTAGTTTTTCTTTGTTTAAAAAAAAAATTTTTTTGTCATTGTTAATAGATTTTCTTTATCTAAGGGTTAAATTGGGGTTGTTCCGGGAAACTTAAAGGGACAATATTTGGTCTTTAGATAGAAAGCGTATATATCTTTCATATTCCGTTAAAAAAAATGGTAGTTTTTCTTTGTTTAAAAAAAATTTTTTTGTCATTGTTAATAGATTTTCTTTATCTAAGGGTTAAATTGGGGTTGTTCCGGGAAATTTAAAGGGACAATATTTGGTCTTAAGATAGAAAGGGTATATATCTTTCATATTCCGTTTAAAAAAAGGTAGTTCTTTGTTTTTAAAAAAATATATTTTTTTTATCATTGGTTACAGATTTTCTTTATATAACGGTTAAATTGGGGTTGTTTTCGGAAACTTAAAGGGACAATATTTGGTCTTTAGATGGAAAGGGTATATATCTTTAATATTCTTTAAAAAAAAAGTACAATTTTTTTGTTTTCGAAAAAAAAAATGTCATATTTATTGGTTTTTTGTATGTAAAGGTTAAATTCGGATTATAAATGTAAAGTGTATTTATATCCTTTAATTTTTTTTTAATAAAGGGGTACTTAGTTTTGTAAAAAAAAAACTTTTTTGTTGTCTAAGTCACAACACTCCTAATTATTGTATTTGTCTTCTTTACATATTTTATACATGTTTAGAAAATAACCACCCTAAAGACATCATAAAACAAACACAGTTTTTTGTTTATATAATAAAATATTAAAAATATTCTCATTCAAAGTTTTGTCTTCTTCTTCAGGGTCATATATTGAATAAATAAATCAAATAAGACAAGATCACAACTTTTCAGTTCTTTCTGTATAAATCAAGTTGTTTTGTTAATTTAGTTTACAGAATATCTATTGTAAAATGAGTAAAGTCCCAAATGATTATTTACAGGATTCTTGGACTCCAAAGGACCAACAAAGGTCATCTGGCACAAGACATAGTTTTAACTCGGCTTCGGTGAACTTTACCTCCATTTTTAAACAGCAATATTTTGATATAATTTTTTTGTCACTTATTTGTTACACCATAATAGAACACATAGGGTCTGAAAAAATTAATTTTTCACTCGCAATAACACAAAATAAAATAATTTCTTTATTTCCCATATAAAATATACTAGGTAATATGACCGAATAACATGAAAAAACTGAGAAAGAATACCTACAAAAAGAGATGATACGATGTCGTTTTGTTTAGGAATTTATTTTTTTAAAAGCAATGTTGCCAGATGTTTTCTAATAATTTGTTATTAGCTTTGTTCGCGGGTCACGTTAAGAACCGATTCCGAACTAAAATTGAACCGTTCAGGATTGTCTTAAGGCGCATGTCTAATTATATACCGGTTCCGGATTTTTATTTACCGCGAACGGCGCGGATTTCAATCGAATTTCTCCAACAGCTGACTGTTTAACCTAACCTGACTTTACCAAGTTTGTTTTCATTTATTAATGTTTTTATTTTGTTTTTGTTCCTGTTGGCACTGACACCAGAAGAAATAAAATACCCTATCATAAATAATGGATAATTCCGCACGTAGTAACTAATATGTAATTACTTATTTTAAATAGGGTCTTAATTTGAAATAAAAAGAACTTACTATTTCTATCAATTTATAAACAACTATATTACTGTTTTTTTAATCTCAATCAAGATAAACTAAACTAAGAATCAAGGAAAATTAAGAACTTTAAGTAACAGGTTTGTATGGAGCATTTATACTTCCAATTAATTAAAATAGGTATTAAGCTTAACTAAGAAGGGCAAAATTTTAAGGTTCACCTCAAACAGCAAACAGATGATAAGAATGTTATTTTTGCGCATGAACAGCAGAACCGAACTTTTAATCCCATCAAAAATTCGGGGACTACAAGAACCGATTCTGAATCAGTTACGAACCAATCCGATGTTATCCGGAACGCTGAACTGTTACTAAAAATTCAAAATTGTGTTACCGCGAACGACCGTTTTCATATTGCGCATGCGAATAGTCCCTGAACCGGTTCGGAATTGGACCCGCGAACAAAGCTATTATTGAAGGTTGTTTTTTTTCCATTTACCAGAAATAAAGTTTTTTTTTAATAGAAAAAACTAACCAGAACTAACAAACAACAACTTCCAAACTATCACCTAGTTTGGTTAGTTTTTGGTTAGTTGTCGTTAGGTTTTCCTCATTAAATTGTAAAATTTCTTTATCATAAATGCGCCACAGAATGCGCCGTCAAACAATTTTTTTTTGATCCGACAACGTCGCAAATTCTGGCCTTTTACTTAACCTAAAAACAGTGCTTTTTCGACTTTTAATTTCATTTTCCTCTGCAAAAATGCATTTTTTCGGATTTTTTCTTTTTGTAATATACTAAACATAATGTGTTCTTTTTATCTGTAATATTTATTTTTTTTAAATCGAATGGAGCTAAACGACACCGGACCCTTTTAACTCTACCGTCCACCGTAGATAGGTTAATACATACATAGCGAACAGGAGGATTGAACCGATATATTTACACCATCAGTATAATTAGGAAAGGCAACTTAAATAGAAAAAATGTTTTTACCTGATCAATAGAAGCAACCAATTTCTCAGACCTCTCCACGTACGTTCTGATAACATTATTCTGTGCTTCCTTTTGCTCGTTAAATATACTTCGATCACTCTTAGAGTCAGCCATCATTTATAAAATAGTTTTTAAAACGCAAAGTCACAATTTATTTAAACACTTGTAATGGCGGTTATCACAAAAAAGGAAAAAAGAAATGTCAAGTAGTGATGGGATAATTCGAATTAAAAATAATCGATAATCCGATTATTGAAATAATCGCTATCATGCGATTATTCAGATTTAATTTGAATTACGAAAAATAACCTGATTCCACAGAATTGATTACGCGTCGCGAAAAAAATAATAACATGTAATAACGAATAAGATTTAATATTCTAATAGTAAAGCAGAGACAAACTATATATTTATGTAAAGAGGGAGCACAACTTAATTATAAAAAAGGCAATTTTTCACTTACCGGGCCCACGGCTAATTTTATTGAAATTTTGTATACCGGGGTTTTTAGGGCGTTGATCACGAAACTAAAGATATTTTGTCGGACTCTGCTAGTTATTGAGTTATAACGCCCCACTTGAACCTAACCTCACATCTGCACAAACTCCTAAAAATTCCTCCTTCTTAAAACTGATTACACCCAAAATAGAAGATTTTATGGTAATATACTTATTATTTTATACGATAAATTTAATTTTACCTTTATTTAACAATTATTTTTAATTAAAAAGCACAACAAGCGCTTCCCAAAAAATAATATTTTTACCTTTATAAATGTCAACAAAATTGTCTAGGTATTTTAGACAATTTTATGTTGGTACACTAGGGACCCGCGAAACAATTGAATGCGCTTATTTTTTAAAATTAAATCGCGAAAAATAAAAATAATTCAAATTTATAAAGTAGGCCATTTAACTGTTTCGCGGGTCCCTGGCGTACCAACATAAAACAGTTTAAAATCTCTAGACAATTTTGTTGACATTTATATAAAAGTAAAAATAATATTTTTGTGTGTGCTTGTTGTGCTTTTTTTATTAAAAATATTTGTTAATTGAAGGTGAAATTAAATTTATCTTATAAAATAATAAATGTATTTCGATAATCTTCCATTTTGGGTTTAATCAGTTTTAAGAATGAGAAATTTTAGGAAAGTTTTGCAGGTTAGGTTCGAGTGGGGCGTTATAACTCAAAAACAAGCAGAGTCAGACAAAATTTGACTTCAGATTCGTGATCAGCGCCCCAAAAATCCCCGGTATACAAAATTTCAATAAAATCGGCCGTGGGCCCGGTAAGTAAAAAATTACCATAAAAAATTATAGCAAATGGAAAATTTACTTACTAAAATAATAATAATAATAATAATATATATTATACAGTGTCAAAAAAGTCCAGGATCCCCGTTGACGAATTTTTAAGGGGATCCGGGACTTTTTTGACAAACTGTATATAACATTTAGTGTTTGTGTTACATATTCATTTAGAAATCAAGAATTTAAAATTCAAATGATTAAAAAAATAAAATAATTAAATAATTCGAATTATCAATTAATCCGATTAATTATTGAAATCATTCATAATTCAATAATTCGATTCTTAAAATAATCCGATTATGCCCATCACTAGTTTTGACTTCTTACTATGTCATAGTATATTTTAAGGCGCGTACTGACTTGAGCAATTTTACGCATACGAACGCTATGCGCGCACACACGTTCATGCGAGTGATTTTGATTACCTTTTTTGAAAGCAATTATTGTACGCGTTTATGGGTGCTCGGGTTGTGCGTCGGTTTTTAGTTTTTAAAGATGTCAAGAAGGAAACAGATCATAATAGCAAGTGCAGCTTACGTAGTAATTCATAGTATACTTAGACAGAAGAAAAACCGGGATAAGCGATGGTGGATTACACAGTTGTGAAGCAGGCAGATATACAGTGGATCTTCTTTGTTAAGAGATTTAAAATTTAAGAAACTAGCGGACAATTTCAAAAATTTTGTTCGTATGTCCTCGACAGATTTTGAAAAACTAATCAATATGATCGGTCCTAAAATAAGCAAAATGGATACGAAATTTAGAAACGCTGTTCCGGTTAAAGAACGACTAGCTATAACTCTACGTTTCCTAGCGACCGGAGATTCGTATACAAGCATGCAAATCTTTTTAAAGTTTCAAAACAACTTATATCTTCCATCATTCCAGAAACGTGCAAGGCTCTTTGTGATTCTCTAAAAAGGAAAATGTAAAGGTAAGAATAATTTGTAACATTATCACTTATATGTTTATTTACATAATAGTGTATATATAAATGAACGATCTTTAATTCAGAAACTTAAAAGCTGTTTTAAAAAAAGAAATTAGTATTTTAACATCAGTAACGAGGTTTATAACAACTAAGAATATATTCGAATAACATAAATTAAACAGTAAGTCAACAATTTTTAATTTTGGAAACTGCATTCAATATCGGGCATATCCAGTGAAGTGAGGTTAGTTATCGGATTCAGATTTGCATCAGAAGCGGGAATAGAATTTTGGTTTGGAGTTGCATGAGAGGGAAATTCAGTGAGGTATATTGTAGATTGTGTGTAGTAGTTGAATTGGGGATTAGCAGTAGAGCAGGCAGACGGTGATGGAGTAGAACATGATGAGTACGTGGAAGGATGTGGAGATACATTGGGTTGAATGACATGGTTTTAAAAACGGCGAATTGGTAGCATAATATGGATATGTAGTAGACGTGTGAAAATCGATCTGCCGAGATCAGCTTCGTACAGAATGTTATTAAAAGAATGTTGCACTTCGGCTTGAGCTCTTTGGTATAACCACGCAATTTATTTCCAATATATGTACCGTAGGCCGAAAATTCATCTTGCGGTTCCGCTGGAGTTGCAATAGTCTGTTTCAAAATTTTATATGCATCTTCCAACCTAGCATCTTCGCTTTTATTGCTAAGTTTTTTTCTTTTGGTTTTTGGGGAAAGTGGACTCTGAAAATGCTCCGTTTCGGGTTTGTAAATTATCTTGGATTGAAGATGGAATGTGGGCGATCGGATATTGTTTCTAAATTTGAATCTTCTTCGTTGATGCCCCAATGGTTGATGCTGACATTGGCCATTTTGTGTCTCAACATTTTCAAAGGCCTGAAAGTTAGATGTTCACAAAAACTAAGAACAAACATGTTTGATAATAATATAAAACAGTTTTGTTTAAGAATATGCTTAAGCGTTTTAATTACGACTTTACTTAAGGGTGATGCTTATTGTTGGATTACAAAATAGATATTTTTCGATGCCAGTAGCTCCTGAAGAATGGTTAAAGTTTCACAACAATATGAAGAACTGTGGAATTTTCCTAATTGCCTGGGGCCATGGACGGAAAGCATATAGTGCTACAAGCCCAAAATAGTGGCAGTGAGTTTTACAACTATAAATCCAATTTAGTATAGTGTTATTTGCTTTGTGTGACGCCAACTACAATTTTATATACGCCGATGTAGGGTGCCAAGGTCGAATTTCTGATGGCGGTGTTTTCAAACATAGCACATTGTACAAGAAATTGCAGATGAATAGTTTAAACGTCCCCGCAGAAAAAGCCCTACCAGGAAGAAACCAACCCGTACCGTTTGTAATTCTCGGAGATGAAGCATTTCCATTGAGCAGTTAAACGATGAAGCCGTTTGGGACATATCAGAAAGGATCAAGGGAGCGGATTTTTAATTACAGGCTCAGTAGAGCTCGTAGGATAATTGAAAACGTATTCGGAATTTCGTCTGTTGTGTTTCGAGTACTAAGAAAAAAACTATGCTTTTAGAGCCAGAAAAAGCACAACTTGTTGTGATGGCTGTTGTTTATCTTCATAACTTTTTAAGAAGAAATAAAGAATCGAGGGCATTGTATAACCCCCCGGAACATTCGACAATTGTTTAATGGAGAGTATGTGCCAGGAAACTGGGAGATCCAACAAATGACCTATCATCGTTACTTCCAATTAGAAACATACCTCGAAGAGCAACGAAAGAGGCAAAAGACATTAGAGGAATTTGTTTTATATTTTGTAAACAATGGTCGCTTAATGTGGCAAGACAATTATGCTTAAACTAAATCTAAATAATTTTTTACCTGTATTTTTCCTTAAAAAACAACCGTCATTTAAAAAACCGTGCAAAAAATAAAACAAAATTCTGTAAAAAATATGTTTGCTAAAGTTGAAAGCACCTACCTTTTCTGTGTTTTTGACTCCTGGGTTCATCCTTGTCCAGTAAGTAATGCATACGTTCAAACGCAAACCATTTAGATATGTATATTTCCGTCCGTCCTGTAATAAACATTTCTTGTTAAGAAATATTAATTAAATAATCGACAAAAATAACTTATATGAACAAATTTTTTAAATATGTATTTTTTTCTGATGCACCCCGTATATTATTAACAGTAAAAAAAAAGTCCATTCTAGTAAAAATAATAACAAGGAAATTGTCACAACTTAATTTAGGGCACTAGAAAAATATAAAATTAAAAGACACACGCAGTGATCTTCTATTCACTACAATCAGAACGAACTAAGAATACATACCTTTTCCTGTCCCAACTGTTTTTTTACTCCTTTAGCTTTTTTTCGAAATGATCCTAACAGACTGTTAATTTTCTGTTTTACTTCATGTTCTTGTACTTTTAAATTGTTTTTCAATACTTTGCCATGCATCAAATTTCTTATTTCGTGAAAAATGTCAGGAGTTTGGCTTGCCATAAAATGGGATGTTTTTCATATTCGTCAATTAACTGCAAGCACTTTTCGTTACTCCACTCCATCTTTTTACCTAAATTTCAACTTGAGTATAAACTATTTTTCATTTAAATCTATGTACACTGAGCGCATAACCTTTACATTACAAATACCGTCCAAACTGAGCAAATTTGCGCGTAAATATTCTTTTTTATGTCTTCCAGAACCGAGATACGGATAGGCGTGCGGGTTAACTTCAAAGCGCGCACACGTTTTTGCCCCGTACAGACCGGGGCATTTTTCCGCGCAAACCTTTCGGCGCGTAAAATTGCCAAGTCAGTACGCGCCTTTAAAGCGTAGGCCCTTCAAAATATTTATGTTGCAAAAACAACAAACTGCTTTTTGCACAGATATTTGTCGACTAAAAAAGAAGGAATGCACGACGAATTTTTTGTGCTGTAAGATGGATTTAAATGCGGTTTTTTATTTGATTTGTATGAACCTCTAAAAAAAATTTGTGAACAAATTTTATTAACGGAAAAGAAAACTGCCATTGTGCATTAGAAAAATAAATTTTTGAAATGCATTTTTTTCAGTTTGTAATTAGAAAAAAAAATATATAATTGTAAACTTAAAAATGCATTTTTTAATCCGCAAATCCAGTTTTTCACTTTCCATTAATTAAATTTTTTTTATTA
>JAHBCN010005668.1:0-53654 GCA_019359885.1 Listronotus oregonensis | reverse complement strand
TTCATTTCTTCTAGACTTTTTTCATTTTTCTGACTTTTTTTCATTTCTTTCTTTAGATCTTTTTGGCTGGTCTTCATTTTATTCTTTAGATCTTCTTGGCTGGTCTTCATTTTTTCCATCATTTGCTTCATCAGTGCAGTTAATTCTTCCATAGCTGCTGTTTGCTGCCTGGTCCCAACATGCATTCAAATATTCCCAATTACTTTCGCTTTCCTGTAGGTCCTCGTTCCGCTTCTGACACCAATTGTTCCGTGACACCCCGTATAAAAACACGTACACCTTTTTATTGCAAATCAGGTTCACAAACGTTTCTATGGTAACAAAAATTCAACGTAACGTAATTGTAACCACTGTTTAACCTTTAACTATCGGTCAACTTCTTATCTCTTTGAAAGACAAAACTCCTACCTCGGATTGCGGATTACCCTCAGGGTAATCCGCAATGACCGTCGAAAAAGGGAAAAACTAAGGTAACCTATTTTAAATAAATTATTAACCTAAATAAAATAATTCTAACCTTTTACAATTCTATTAACTAAACAAATATTTTTAAAGTCCGTAACAATATATATATATAAATGGGTTTATATACATAGGGTGGCCCACCACATTCGCCTCGGTTTTTTTACGATAAATGAAAAGAGTAAGGGAAAAACTTTTAGCACGGTCATATGTGTGTCCATGAGGAGCATATTTCAAAATTATTTTGAAATATACAGGGTGACCCAAAAAAAGTACATATCAAAGTTATATTTTTTCTTATGGAACACCCCATATTTTTTGTTATTTTTAGATACTATAGACCAAATAAAGGTGAGTTATTGTTATATTTCCTATACCTAAAACTGACCGTTTCTGAAAAATTTAGAGAAATTTAAAATACAGACCATAATTTAAAAATTGTTTACACCCTGTAACATATTATAACAAGCTGCTCGTAGTTAAATTTATTGCTTAGCTCAAGGTTTGAGTTAAGTATCACATAAAAGTTTTACCTTTATATTATACAGAGTGTTAAAAAAAATTGCTTTAAAGTTTGGACACACATTTTATTAAATAACTCTCTTACGTTAAATAGAACACCCTGTATTTAGTGGCCTATTTTGACGCGGAACTAAATTCCCTTTAAAACCATATTAGGGTTTCCTATACCTATCTTTTCTGATTTTTATGCAAACGGCGTTTTTATATTTGACTTATCCTTTATCTTAAAAATGGAACACCCTGTATTGTATTAAAAAACATTTTTATTAAGGATTACGTAGATTGGCTAAAAGCACAAGTTTAAATTTTTGAAAATAAGGTGTATCTCAAGCAAAATGCAGGCAAAAGTAATAACTCCAATTTATTGCCATTTCTAAAATATTAAAGCATTTTTAAAAATGAGGATCGAAATATAGTTGAAGGCACACCCGTCCTAATTGTTGAGACGAACTATGTTAAATTGCCCTTGTTTCTTAGCAAATGTATCAGATTTTATGGTAAAATTAAACTACTCGTGTTCCAATTATTCCACCCCACACGTTAACACCCCATCTGTGCTGGTGATCATGGGTTTCAAAAATATTAGGATTTTCGTCATTGTAGTAGTAAAAGTTATGTATGTCTGTTAACTAATCCGTTCTTATGAAAAATAAAGTCTGATACATTTCCTAAGGAGCAAGGGCAATTTAACATTTTTCGTCTCAACAATTAGTGCGTTCTACTATATTTCGATCATAATTTTTAAGAATGCTTTAATATTTTAGAAATGGCAATAAATTGAAGTTATTACTTTTGCCTGCATTTTGCTTGAGATACATCTTATTTTCAAAAATTTTAACTTGTGCTTTTAGCAAATCTACGTGATCCTTAATAAAAAGGTTTTTTAATTACAAAAATGGAAACAGGAATGGGAAAAACTATGGAAACGAGACTAATACCTTTTATTTTAAAATTCATGCTGATATACCATACAAACACTGGTATTATAATATATCTGTACCAAGGCGCTGTATCAACCATAAGCCGTCTAAAAACAAACCATGGGCGTTTTCCCAGCCACCTTTATAAAATTGGAGTTAAGCCAGATCCCCTTTTTATATGCGGTGAATATGGAGACCTTAACCATATACTTTTAATTGTCAGATATATCACCAAGAAACCCAATCTCTTTTAAATATACTAATCTCCAAAAAATTTTTAAATTAACTATTTGGCTACCAGAAGTATTAAGCTCAAATGATCCGAACTAATGCATGCTCTCCACTCCTACTTACAAAAATAAGCTTAAAACTGTAATTTTTTTTATTTTTTTTATAATAAAAATTTTATAAAAACCTTGTTTTTTACCACATCCTTAATTTAACCCTTAAATGTCTTCCTTTTTTAGTGGTCTTCTTTGTTTGTTTTTTTTTTAAGTCGCCCTGACGGACCCCTGGGCGTGAAGCGTGTGTCCCCGTCTATTTATGTTGGTTAGGAAATATTCCTTTATATAATTATTTTTGATTTACATTTTATTTTGTCAATTATTATTACGTGGCTAAAACACTTAGTTTGTAAGGCCAAAGCTAGAGAAAAAAAATTACAATACAGGGTGTTCCATTTATAAGATAAAGGATAAGTCAAATATAAAAACGCCTTTTGCATAAAAAGCAGAAGAGATAGGTATAGGAAACCCTAATATGGTTTTAAAGGGAATTTAGTGCCGCATCAAAATAGACCACTAAATACAGGGTGTTCAATTTAATTTAAGGAAGTTATTCAATAAAATGGGTGCCCAAACTTTAAGGCAATTTTTTTCAACATTTTGTATAATATTAAACTAAAACTTTTATGTGATAGTTAACTTAGACCTTGAGCTAAGCAATAAATTTAATTACGAGCAGCTCGTTATATGGTCTGTATTTTTAAATTTCTTTAAATTACTCAGGAACGGTTAGTTTTAGGTATAGGAAATATAACAATAACTCACATTTATTTACTATAGAATCTAAAATTATTAAAAAATATGGGGTGTTCCATAAGAAAAAATATAACCTTGATATGTACTTTCTTTTTGGGTCACCCTGTATATTTCAAAATAATTGATCTCTTTATGGACCCACATATAACCGTGCTACAAGTTTCTCTTCAACTCTTTTTATTTTTCGTAGAAAAACCGAGGCGAATGGGGTGGGCCACCCTGTATATATACAGGGTCCTGCAGCTCACCTCCCGTCTTATGTAACTCATTTATTATTCACTGTAAGATTTTCATATTTTGCAGACGTTACCTTTATCCCACGGTGCATTTCAGGAAAATAATTTTGGTTATACAGTGTCACAAAAAAGTGTGACGTCACGATGGTGCATTTTTTTACATGAAATGCTCTGTATTTTTTTGTATATTTAGGTACCTCTTGGGGTCCTTTATATTCCTTTAAAATTTTGTCAACATCGGTTAAGTAATTTCAGAGAAAAAAAAAATATAAAAAAACTGTTTTGCACCATTTAATTTAAAAATGAATAAAAATACCAATAGTGCTTGATTAATAAAATGAAACAATGAACTTTGGTACATTGGTACATTGGTATTTTTACTCATTTTTAAATTCAATGGTGCGAAACAGTTTTTTTATTTTATTTTTTTTCTCTGAAATTACTAAACCGATGTTGACAAAATTTTAAAGGAATATAAATGACCACAAGGTACCTAAATATAAAAAAAAATACAGAGCATTCCCTTAAAAAAATGCACCATCGGGACGTCACACTTTTTTATTATATATATTTTTTTTTTTAAAAAAAAAAAAATATATATATATATATATATATATATATATATATATATATATATATATATATATATATATATATATATATATATATATATATATATATATATATATATATATATATATATATATATATATATATATATATATATATATATATATATATATATATATATATATATATATATATATATATATATATATATATATATAGTATGTACAATGTACTATACCTATCTTCAACTGTTTCGTAAATATTAAGCGTTTTTAGGTTTATTGCATCTATTACCTTTGCATGCTTGCCACTTTCTTGAGGGTTACTTTTTGTGCATATACCTACTAAAGGCAGCCTTGCCGCTCGGCTATGCGGACAAGCCTGCAAGAGAGTAAGAAGAATAGCTTTATAAAATTTCTCTCGCTCCGCGTGCTGATTAATTGGCGGGAGGGGTGTACACACCGCCGAAAAATTAAGAGAGAGAAAGGGAGAGAGGTAATACACCTATTCTTGCTTTTCTCTCGCACGCTTGTTCCCAAGGCTGCTTCTAGTAGGTATATGCTCCCAAAGTAACCCTTAAGTAAGTGGCAAGCATGCAAAAACAATACATCTAAAAGCACCTAATATTTCCGAAACAGTTAAAAATAGGTATAGGACATTGTACATGAAATATATCTAGAATGTTCTGAAGAATCCAAAAATTGTCTAGTATACAGGGCATTGCATTTAAATTAGGAAAGTTAGTGTTGGCCACTGTTACATGACACACCCTGTATAAAAAGTATTTGCGCAACTAAAATTACCGCTACACTTGTCCGAGTGTTTATTCAAACACGCCCCCGTTTATTCATTATTGAATTTATTCCATTTGGCTGATCCACACTATATATATATATATATATATATATATATATATATATATATATATATATATATATATATAAAATATATAATATATATATATATATATATATATATATATATATATATATATATAATATATATATATATATATATATATATATATATATATATATATATATATATATATATATATATATATATATATATATATATATATATATATATATATATATATATATATATATATATATATATATATATATATATATAAACCCCTTTATATATATTTTTTAAAGGTTCCATTTAGTCGGGGAGGTAAACAATGTAATTAAAATATTTTGAGAAATTTTAGTTTGGCTTTTATATCTCTGGCACTATTAACATTTTTTATATTTCTTTACATTATATTACTCTAAACTATTTTGCCTTTGCCAAAATTTAAGCGACTTTCTATCTTTTACAGTTTTTGAGTTTGCAATGTTACATGTCAAATTCGAAACAACCTGGAAAGTGTCTGATATAGATTATTTAAAACTGGTTTCTTAAACAGGGTTACCAAAAAGTAAAGTATACCCTAAAATATTTTGCGTTCTAGTTTAGAAGTATCAATATTTCTGAAAACTATTGTATTAAAAAAAGATATTATTAGTCCAAGTTTTTGCTATAAGAATCGTTTATTTACCCGAATTAAATTATTTTGCTGTCTTTTTTAGAATTTTGTGCAACAAATGCAAAAAAAGGACAATAATGACCTAGGCGGGGAGTGTAGTACCTTACAGTCCGATGCTACTCATCTGACAATTTTACCAGATGGTCAATTAGTGGTTCTAACAGAAAGTGAAGATGATAATAGCCAGATGGAAATGGCAACTTTAAGAAAACAAAACTACAGTTAACTTCTCCCTACCACACCAAAAATTGTCGCTATTTTAAAAGATTTTTATGCATCTTACATGTGCTGTAGGAGGTGTTAAAAATTAATAAAAATTGTGGCACCATGTCTTTCTACTTTATATTTTATTTGTAAATATTTTACCTAAACCATATGAGATATATTGAATTTTAAATGTTTTGGACAATTCAAGTATTTGTGCTTTTATAAACCATATGTTTTTTTTTTAATTTTACTAAGAAATTAGCTTATTTATTCATAGATTGTTGTAAACCTAAATTTTTAATATAAATTTTGCAATTAATGTTATCAAATATTACATTATTTACAATACTTAGGGGTGAAATTGGGCTTTGTCGCTTAATTGTACGTTGCAGAACGAGCTCCAGTTGATAAACTACGTTGTTCAATTCACCCAGAAAAACAATAAAAACTCTAAAACCTTTAAGCAGCAATTTGTTATATCAGAAAAGCCTCTCCTTGTCTAATTCAACACATTCTCTAGTATAATATGTAAACATGTGGCGTTGTCATATACGCTTCATGCGTTAAGTAAAAATGGAGACATTAAACACGTAGGCTTAAGGTTGTGTAGGAGATAAGGTATTCTTTTTTAAATTGTGCATTAAAACTAAAAACAATTTAAAAGTTTATACATCAAATTTTTCTGTTTTTTTGCTTGTCTCGACTGTTTAAAATGCTTACTTGCATGCAAGTCAAAAAATATATATTGCGACCTTTTTAATTAATCTTTCCAGAAGGTTTTCTTGTTTCTGTCCATGAATAATTATCAATACGCGATTGTGCGAATATATATTAGATAAAACTTAAATTATACGTTTTTTTCCGTTAAATGTAATAAAAAAAAATATTCCAGTGTGTAAAGGGTCTAGTATAAAACATTATCTTCTAAGGGCCATTTTCCTCACATGAGAATTTTATTTAACATTATGGCACATTTTATTTAAAATTTTGAACAAGTCTTTTTATAATTTTTTGTAACGTTCTGATAATTTGTGATTGATTTTTACAATAAATTTGTCTATAAAAATTATTATAATTTATATGATACTTTTACGCACAAAAAATAATATTCTAGACTAGAAAGAATAAAAATTATAAAAAGAAAAAGTTTTTTTCTGTTCTTGCGGTATAGTCGGATATAGGCAATATTTTAATTTTCTCTTTAAAAATATAGAGCATGATCAATATTTTTATTGCAAATATTTTTTAATTATATGGCACTATTTTAATGTAAATTTGCCTTCTGCTAAAAATCTTCTAATTTTTATATGTAATAGTCTAAGCCAAAATAAAATTTTTCTACCACTGCCACAAGTTTCTAGCTCTATTAAGTGTATTCAAAAATTGGGTTTAAAGTAGCTCTAATTGTCTTTTAACACCTTTATTAAAAAAATTGTCTATAGTTACAGACAACTATTTAGAAAAAAACAATAGAATAGTAGCAAACAAGTTGACAGTTGTCTAGTTGTTTGGACCTTAATTTGAAATATCATAGAGTACAGGGTGAATCCAAAAATAGAACAAAAAATTATTAAGTTAAACGGTTCTTTTTGTTTAGAGAGTGGTTTAATAGCAATAAATATAATATTATTAAAAAGTCAAAACAAAACTTTTTTTACCATTACCAATACTTTTTAGCTCTACTACTTACACTTTTATTGAAATTATTGTCTATCGTTAGTAGTTAAAATACAGCAGCGATTTTGTGGCAGTTGGATGGCATATGTCAATTCACAGAGACCATTCTTCCACATTTTAGGATTTTTTTCAGGATTATAGGCATTTCTTCAGCCGAAGAAGTGACGTACTGAATTGTGTTGTCAGTGACCAGCATGACCAGAGGCTATTAAAAATCAGTGGTCTTTTGGCATGGGGTGGTGCCAAAAAGTCCTTGGGGGGAGAGAGGTGGGTTTTAAGAGGGTGAGTTTTAAAGGGGTAGTTTTTTGGTCAATATTAAAAAAAATAGAAAGAAACTTTTGCATGCCAAATGGGCCTTAATAAATATTATTATTAAATAAAAGTTTTGGAAGCGGCGCAGAGATTCGAACCCACAACCATTGACTGGAAAGCCAAACCTCTAACTACTGAGCTATATAAACTCAAATTCAAACTCAAACTAGTGCTTTATTAGTAGTATTATTTGCATTTTATGTCTTTTACAATATATAATACAGTTTTAAGTCTTCAGTTTTTCCTTGTTCAGGATCTGGAGACAAGTCAGCTATGAGCCAGAGCTGGTGGTAGCTCTTGTGTGGTAAAAGTAACGATTTTTGTGTAGTATTGTCGCCGTTTCCCGGTGTGTTCATACAAGTGACTTAAGCAGTTTACTATTACTTGAAAAATTTGAATGGTGTTTGTTCAGTTAAGTAATAATATTATTGTAGTAATTGTTTTTACAGAAAAAGCTTGCTACGTACTGTCTTACATTCTCATTCATTCATTTCAATTACACTTTATATACAATCAAACATTCTTTTACAATATACAATACAGTTTTAAGTATTTAGTTTTTCCTTGTTCAGGATCTGGAGACAAGTCAGCTATGAGCCAGAGCTGGTGGTAGCTCTTGTGTGGTAAAAGCCACGATTTTTGTGTAGTATTGTCGCCGTTTCCCGGTGTGACTATATAAGTGACTTAAGCACTTTACTATTACTTGAAAAATTTGAATGGTGTTTGTTTAGTTGAGTAGTAATATTATTGCAGTGTTTGTTTTTACAGAAAAAGGCTTGCTACGTACTGCCTTACATTCTCATTCATTCATTTCAATTACACTCTATATACAATTAAACATTCTTTTACAATATATAATACAGTTTTAAGTCTTCAGTTTTTCCTGGTTAAGGATCTGAAGACAAGTCAGCTATGAGCCAGAGCTGGTGGTAGCTCTTGGGTGGTAAAAGCCACGATTTTTGTGTAGTATTGTCTTTATATATAATTAAACATTCTTACACAATTAATTTGAATATATGGGTCACACTAGTTGTCTTCTATTTTCAGGTTGTTGTAGCTATTATTAGTACTCATTCCCCAAATAAGATATTCCGGTTAATGTTGTCTCCATCGCGGTACAATCGAAGGGCTATTCACGCCGCTTTTAATTTAACTGGGTTCCTAAACCCTTATTTTTCCTTTCAGCTAGCTCTTGGGTCGGAAAACAAAACTCTTTTATCATTTACCCGATGAAGCGCGTTGTTCCCTTGCTGACTGTGCCCGGGCCGGCAGTGCCGGGAAGTGCAGCAGACCGAGATTCGTATAAAGTTATCCCAAAGTGATTCCTAAACGTATTTATGCTCTTAGATGGTAATTTATGGGGTTTTTTCTAGTTTATCCCGGATTTTCCTGGGTTACCCTCAGGTACAACCTTGAGGATAATTACTGGATGGTTCCTGGGTACTTCTCCTGCATGCAAAAATCTACCTGGTCTAGGGTAGTCCCCGGTAGTTGTTATAATAATAATATTTTTAAAGAAAATAACCGTTTTAGTAAAATCCCTTTTTTTCCCTTAATTATCTCATACCCCTTAGTACCCGTTCTGAATTTTGGTGCAAACGTTTCCCTGAACCTTTCCATTAAAAATAAACCCAACTGGGCCCCGGGTAGTCCCGGGTATCCCTTGATAGTAACTAGTTAAATACATTAGAGTAAGTTATAAAATTCGTGACCGACGTTTTCTCCTTATGTCCCGATTTATCCCGGGGATACCGGTCAGTACCCGCCTTGGGAATTTTCCAGAAGGTCCTTGTGGTGTCTCTCCTAATTGTTGAACGTTATCCCGGTGTGGGTGTTCCGGGGTATCCCGTGAAAATAAATGTTTAAAGTTAAATGTGAGCAAAAATTTCCCTTTATTCCCGGATTTATCCTCAATACCGCTAAGTACTCGTACAGGGCTTTTCACTGGTTAATTCTTTATGCTTTTTCCCCTTTCTACTAAAAGTAATTTGAACCCGGGTACTCCTGGATATCTCTGTTTAGAATAATAAGATAAAATGAATAAAAAAAAATTATAAAATTATAAAATTCTTCCCCTTATCCCGGTTTCTAAAATTCCCCGTTACGCTGAGGGGCCAGCCTCCCTAGTGCAATCCTTTGTCCCAACCTAAAAATAGAAAAAGTAATCCTGGCCTGCCTGTTTATACAAGGAGGCCTGTTTCCTGAAAAAAAAAAATGTTTACGATTCCCGTTAAGTTCTTTTAAAACGAAACCCTTAGGGTAGGCTGTTGTGGATTCTTAAAAAAGAATATAAAACACCATTATCGGCCCAAACCCACGTTCACACTTCACCTTGATAACAAAAAACGGGATCGTAGAAAAGTTGGCCAAATTCACAGAGCAGCAACAAAAATAAAATACTAAACAAAAATGACTTTCCCTAATTTCAAGTTCACTTGGGAGTGCCGAACTAGCTAGAGACGGCAACTCCTGGTATCTAAGTCAGATGTGGTCGCTACGACTGCTGGATCTCGACTGACTGTTCTGCGGATTTCGGCTGTCTCTCTCCATCGGGGTAAAATGGAAAGACTATTTACATATTCAAAATTTGCAGTTATTAAATCAAAATGTCTTGCCATGCAATAAAGAAAAATATTAAAAGTTTAAAATTCAAGAGTAGTAAATGAAATTTAAAAAAAAAAATAAACAATATATCATCAATTAAGTATCCAAGCTAAAAACGAAACTACTTTTTAACATAACAATATAAAAATTACAGTCTTTAAAGAAGTCAATTCAAGAGAAAAAAAAAACGAATTATCAACTGCCGTTAAACATAAAAACTGATTGTGAAATCACAAAAAAAAACTTACAATTTTTATAAAAACATTGTTTATGAACAGGCCAGATAAGCAAATTCTTATAATTTTACAATGTAAAACTTTAAGCCAGTGCCATGAAGATATTAAAACAAAAGGACTAAAATAAAGTACATAAATTGTCTTACTGAGAGAAAAATAAAGTATATTGAAAATAATAACCCATAAATAGTAACCCTTAAAATTCAGAATACTTGAAACCAATTATACCCCAAAAGAATAAAAACAGCCCGTATACTATGCAGGTCTAAATAAAGTAATTTGTTAAACATTGAACAGATTGGCTTTAGAAAAATCACTCCAGTTTCAATAATTCTGTTCTACTACTGACAGACAGATAGACTCTAGCATTTAAGCACACATGTATATTAATTGTTACTAATTAATTAAGATTTTATAATAAACTTATTTAAAATGTAATTTAATTTTGGTAATTATGATGGTAGAATGAAAGTTACTAAAAATTAAAAAAAAAATAAGATATTACTAAAGTTCTGTAAACCATTTCAAAATAAGGCTTGCTAGAGAAAACCGCCTTTTTATGGGCAACGTCCCTAAATTGTATCGAACTCTCTCGACATACATTTTCTTAACAATTAAAAGTAATGCTACAAAACTTAGCGACATTAGAATAATCTTTTAAGAAAACCAATCAATATGACTATTTAACCCATTAACGACCAACTCGATAAAAACTGTTACTTAAGGACAATTCTATTTAATATTACTTAAAATACATTAATTAAGAAAGACAAAATAGGTACTTCTACCCCATACGTTCAATATAAATAGTCTAACCTCCGGTTGATTATATTTTTATACGGAGGGTGTTCGATTAGGAATATATAATATTATGAGTGGGATTATTAATGTTTGTATTATGTATGTTTTTTTATTAACCATTATTGACAACTAGGTTACTTTGGTAACAAAGAAAATAAAAGACGGTAGGTTAAATTACACAAACATATATTTATTACATAATTTCACAGATTTTTTAAAATGTTCAGTTTTTGGCACTCTTTATTACCAGATTGGATTTTGAATTCTCCGTTCGCAAACTTTAATGAATAATAAATACGAACTCTCGTGTACAATGATAAAAAATATGATTTTGGAAAATTTGGAAATGGATGAATTACTTTGTTTGAGAAAAGAGTATATTTAATTTATGTCCCATATTGGTTTGAGAACAGTGACAATTAAAGTTTGTCACAAAAATATCTTCTATAGATTGCAAATAATTCAAAAATATATTTGGGGGTACTTTTAGACCTCCAAATAAGGTTTGTTTACCTTCATAGGCCTTTAGTTTGCAAAACAATGTAGATTTTTCACTTTTAGAAGAATTACAATAGTTTACACAAATGGCACAAGTGTGTTTTGAAAGACATTTTTTCAAAAAGTATCCACCAACATAACCCAGAGCATTGCTCTCTTCAGTTTATATAATCGGTAGTTTGTAGTTTTAAAATGGAGTGCATATTTTTTCCCTGTTTTTCTGGTAAAAATGATCCTTCTTTTAAAAGGTCAGAGGTAATCGCTAATAAAATATCGGTAGCTTCTTCTAATGTGTTTCCACCTTGTGTAGGGTCAAAGGATTTAAACGCGAACATTTTTTAAAAGCTCTACAGAACTGAATGGCTGTTGGATTTCTTGCATTTCCACAAGCATTTCTAATTTGACCGAAATAATTTTTAAGACAGTCCTGATTTAAATGACAAGTTAGTAAAAATCGGTAGTTGTTTTGTTGTTATTGTTTCCATAACTGTAAAACTGATGGAAATAGTCTTTATCCATATATAAACTTAAGTGTATTAGTAACATTTTTGTTATTTCTGTCCAAACTTTTAAACTTAAAAAAGGGTCCATTTTATTTTAAAATTTAATTTGTTTTATTTAATAAGACAAATAGTTTATTAATATCTTTAATAAAGTTAGCAGTTATCTTGGCCTCTTGCGGTAGCTTTTCAAATTCTATATAGGTATGCACAACTGCAACCGAATGGCTAAATATCTGAGTTGCTAGTTTAACTTTCATTTTTTTTTTAATTATTTGGTTATGCTCCTTCCACCTTGATTTCAAGGTGCAACGGGCCAATGTATATTAAACAGCGATGTAGACTGCAAACACAAAGATTCTAACAGGACTACTGACCGAACCTAATAAGAATGAATGGGAATGAATAAAAAGAGTGATTCGTGTGAATAAGAGTGCGAATGATGAGTCAAACACTGAACAAATGTGAATAAATGAGAAGCACCGACAACAAAACAGACAGAACTTGGTTTGTTGCTACGTTGTACCTGACACAATACTACATAGCACCTGATATAAAATAAGCTTGGTTTTTGGGTACTTTTCCCAGAAAATCTTTTAAAATACAATATGTTAAATAAAACTCAATTAATAAAATTTTCCTAAGCTTTTAGCAAAACCAAGGCCTAATACCATTTGTGAGATCGCTAATTGAAAATGCTATCCATCCCGAAACCAATACTTCTCCACTACCTAGGGTTTCCACCAGCCCCAACCCTCACCCGGTTGCCGCCCATTCTCAAAGCCTGCGAAGGCACTCAAAACTGTAACCTATATTGTATACTTGTGTTTATGTTTTTTAAATATATTGTATGTACACATGTAATCTTAGGAAGTATTGTAAATATGTATGTAATTAATAAAGCTATTTGTAAGTAAGTAGAGACTTCTAACCCGAAGGTTCCGGGTTTGATTCTGCCCCATGCCTTACTTTTTTTTACGTTATTAATTATTTTTATTATTATTAAACTTTAAAATACTTCTTAAATTTATGTATATCAAATTTCTTAATTAAATAATTGTAACATTAGTTTACATATATATGCCTCAAAACTATGCTCTGACAGAAACGTTTTTATACATGTAAATGATGTATGTTTTTCAATGAATACCTTACAAACCCTGTGTGTTGTAATAATTGTTTTTAAATGTTTCTATAATAATTATCACTTTGGTTTTTGCAAATTATTATAATGTAAACAAATATGTTTTTATGTATTTTTTCTTTTCTCTAATTGTGAATAAAAAAACACTACTAAACTAAAACAATAGTAGAAGTATTTTAAAGAATAATAATATTAAAAACAATTAATTACGTAAAAAAAAGTTAGGCATGGAGCAGAATAGAACCCGGTACCTTCGGGTTAGAAGTATCAATTTCAATTTCAAAATCATTTATTATTGCCAATTAATAATACATCGTACATCTACAATACATTTGTATGAAGAATTCTTGGCGCAGACAGGATTGCCAGCCGCCGCCAAGAAACAGACCTGGCCAAGGCACAGGCGCGCAGGTAGTGGCGCATGGAGCAGATTGTACAGTTGCTATTGGGGGGAGGATAGCACTGTCCCGGATGACCTTTACAATGCGTTAACAGTTAGCGTTCTATTGTGAAAAGGTTTGGTGCATGTATGTATGTGAGCTTTTTATTTTAAAATTTGTTTTTAGGGGAAAAAATTGCATCAAAAAACCCCCTTGATCCTTTCAGGTACAGCGTAGATAAAGAAAATAGATTTGTCTTTAATGTCTGTAATTGTTAAAATAGTTTTATCCATTCATTCTACTTTCATTCTTCTCACCGCTCTTATGCTTTCGTGCTCTTTTTCGTTTGCAGTCATACCTTAATTAAAAATGGTGGGGACTTATGGAGGAAATGGGATTTGATAGAGGGGAAGTCTGTGATATATAGGTTTGTGAACGGGATTGTCATTTCGTCTGGTTCTTGTTAGGTTTTGTGTAATGGGACTAGCGTGTGGTTTTGTTAGAAAGAATTTTTCGGATATAGTCAGGATGTGTTCGAGGATCGTTGGGGTGTTTGTCACCTCATGCATGTCATTGATCGTGGCATATCTGCCAGCAGCGGTGACTGCACGAAGGACTTTGTTTTGGAATCGTTGGAGTCTGCTTATTTGCGTGTTAGAGACGCAGGACCAGACGGGAGCGGCGTATGTGATTACAGGTTTGAGGATTGAGTTATACAGGAGGAGTTTATTGGTGGGGGAAAGTGGAGATCGCGGTGGCAAAATTAAGTATAGCGCTTGCTGTGACATGAATGCCTTACGCAACGCGTGATTTATATATGCTACGAAGCGTAATCTGGAATCGATAACCACCCCTAGGTACTTGATCTGTCGAGCAGGCAGCACTGGGGTGTCGTCTATTTGTATGGGTATGAGTAGCCTATTGTTAGTAAATTTACGCGTTGCGATAAGGCACTCGCACTTGTTTTTGTTAATTTCTATCTTCCACTTTTGGTAGTAGGGGATTAGGGAGCGGAGATGGTATTGGATGTGTGTCCTGGCGACTATTGCCGAGAACGAGCTGGCGTATAACAGCGCGTCGTCAGCAAATCGGGCCAAGTTGGTGGTTAGAAGTTAGAAGTCTGGAACGCTACCGCATGAGCCACATTAGTGGTTCGACAATGGTTTTATATTTTAGGTACTTATGCTTGATAAAAAAAATTAATTTTTTTTTGTGGGATTTTCTTAATAGTGCGCCTTAGTATTTTAATATTGTGATATACTAACTGCACTTATCACCACAAAAAAATTGAGCCCAATCGCCGACCCCAAGGCCGTGCCGTCTCCTTGTTAGTGCTAAAAATAGCACTTTTGGGAACAAACAAATTTAACTTAATTTTACTGGGAATACCTGGGACTACCAGAGCCCGGGGTAATTTATACAGGGTGTCCCAAAAGGTATGATCCAAAGTTTGGGATCAAAATAAGGTAACAACTTCATATAACTTTTCGCTTTATGCCCCTTCTTTACCGAGCTATTAGCTCTTAAAGGTAACAATTGAAAATAGATTTTTTTATTAATAACTTGTGAACGGCTTGTACGATGCAATTTTTTTTGTTGATTAATTCTAGCTAATAACTGTCTTGCATTAACTGCTATAAACATGCCCCGAAACCATCAAAGATACCAGGTCCGGACTATCAAATTTGTAAAAAACTTCAAAATTTTTGCAGTGTTGCCATATTTAACATTTTGACCTTACTGGTAGATTCCCCTGAGTTTTCTATGGAAAAAAGGTTTACTTTATCTTTATTGATTGAACGAGGGGTTTTCGCGTAAAATGCATTTAAAATCATTAAGGTATACTCGAGCGCTCTCGATAAGATATACCCTGGGGCTCTCAATAAATTATAATTAAAAGCGAAAGTGAAGAAAGAAATATGTTTCATTGCGCTGCAATAAGGAATAATCCTAACATGTTGTGTTAGGTTCAAAGATCATGTCTTAGTAAATTAAGAAAATGTGTAGCTGTACAGGGTACTCACTTTGAACACATACCTTAGTTAAATTTACGCATAGCAGTTTTTTTTTGTAATTCTACTAATAATCATGAAGTTTCTACTTTGCTGTATAGTTTTATTGTTTTATTTATTTTTTTTTGTGAAAATAAATTAGGTTTTTTTTTTAACTTTTAATTTATAATTTTCATAAGATTCATAGGGAGTCCTTAAGTAAACCTTATTGAGAGCCCCAGGGTATATCTTATCGAGAGCGCTTGAGTATAGCTTAATGATTTTAAATGCATTTTACGCGAAAACCGCTCGTCCAATCAATAAAGATAAAGTAAACCTTTTTTCCATAGAAAACTCAGGGGAATCTACCAGTAAGGTCAAAATGTTAAATATGGCAACACTGCAAAAATTTTGAAGTTTTTTACAAATTTGATAGTCCGGACCTGGTATCTTTGATGGTTTCGGGGCATGTTTATAGCAGTTAATGCAAGACAGTTATTAGCTAGAATTAATCAACAAAAGTTATTAATAAAAAATCGATTTTCAATTGTTACCTTTTAGAGCTAATGGCTCGGTAAAGAAGGGGCATACAGCAAAAAGTTATATGAAGTTGTTACCTTATTTTGATCCAATCTACATTATCCCAAACTTTGGACCATACCTTTTGGGACACCCTGTATAGCTAGAAGCAGGATCAAGACACCCACTGGGAATATATTTAGGGATAGTACAAGAAGGTGAGTACGGAAAAATTAGGGAAACCTGGAATAATCTGGAAAACTTGCGATTATTTTATTCAATAAAAGAAGAAAAACCGGGACCACCAGGGCCCAGGTTAATTACACTTTTAGGGAATCATTAAGGGATTCATCTGGAACTATAATCTAGAAAAGTAATGAATGGTAACAGGATAAAAGTGAGAATAGCAGGACTTTTAAATAAATAATTACTTACAATTACTTACAATCAACTTCGCCGGACAAGACATCCAGGGCTACCATAGCCCCAAACATATTTTGTACAGGGTGGGCATATAAGCCAAATAAGCGGCTATATCTCAGGACCTGTACATCTGACAACAATGGTTTTTTTTTTATTATTATAAAAGTGGCAATGAGAAAATTCTGGAAATTATTTTCAAATTCCGTATTTCACCGCTAGAGGGTGTAACTAAAAATTAAATAAGGAAAACGTATTATTTTCCGAAAACAAATATATTAGCCTATATTTTTGATAATACAGTTAGAAAGCCTGGAAAATTCTCTATTATTTTGGATTAAGGCTCTTGAGCGTACGACCGATAGTAGGGGTGGGGGAAGCTCTTGAAAGTGTAATCATTAAAATCGGTGTAAATTTTTAACCACTTATTCGATTTCAGCAATTTAAAATTTGTTTGCAAGATAAATAAGGCTGTTTTAAATATCCGTTCTCCTGCTGGGAACCTGTCATGGTTTCGGGAATATTTACCCCAGTAAACCCCAATCGGGCGGGCTCTATGGGGTCTTGATGTAAAGGGCAAGGTTGCCCCTTTAATCCTGCACTGCCAGAATGGCGGGTGATTGCTCCGAGGTAGTGATATTCTCCTGTGATTGCGGTCCATGGAAATTCGCATCCCGGGGCAAAGTTCTCCTGATTTTCAGTCATAACCCGCTCCAGTGAGGGGTCATATAGTGTGGGTAGCGTTTCTGGGTAATGGTTACAGCCGGCCAAAGTCGTGGTATTGACTTCCACCGGCAGTAGTGTATTTTTACATGTCAGGTCTGTCGTTATAGTTTGTTGTTCTTTTTTAAGCTTAGCGAGCACTGCCTTGGCTCCTTATGCAATAAAATACTGCTTATTTCCCCTTGTGTCACAAGGAGGAAAAGTCACAGAACATTGAGCATCTCTCCGTGCTCGTCACTACCCCTAACCCGCATAACACAGGGAGAATTGGTATTGGTTTGGGCTTGATCGGCAAGGGCGGCAGTTTATGAACGCCACCGTGTCGATGAAAACTTGGGGTGAGTACCCCCAGGTCCTATCTCTCTAGGGTCTAATGTAAGGGCTTTTTGGAGTTTTCTAATCTTACTACGAATTAAATCAAAAATGGCTTTGGTCTTTAAATTTTTTGTATTTGTTTCCATTTTTTCTTTTCTTTTTTTTTATTTTTTTACAATCCTGTAGATTATCTAAATACTTCCAGTCTTTATTTTACAATTAAAAGAAAAGGCAACAGAATAAAATAAAAAGAAATAGACTAAGTTATTAATTCAAAACTAAGGAAGAACTAGAAAGAGAAAAGAAAACGATAAGGATTAATTCCCCTGTTGCACCTAAGTGTTCTTACTGAACCAAAATATTAGGCATAGCCTAAACCAGTAAACATAGATTTTTTTAAGTAAAAATCGCGCTAGCGAAGTTAACCCCAAAACAAATAATTAAGTCCTGATATAATAATGAATAACACACCCGAACCTAAACTAAAACGTTTTAATATAAGAAAGTTATCCCCTGAATTTAAATTTTAAGAAAGCAAAATAAAACCCCTTACTTTTATCCCGTTAAATTCCCGTGCAAAAGAAAATTACCAAAAAGACAAAAGAAATAAACCCACTGACGGCCGAGTGATGAACGCGTTGTTAAACTTGACAGTGAACTTAACAATGGGTTAAATTTAACAATGAGGTAAAAATGAACACTCTTGACAAAAGGGTATAACTTAAATGTTAACTATTTGTCAAAAATAATTTAGTTCGGGATTTTGCATTTAAAATCAAATAAACATATTAAAAAAAATTACCTTACACGTAATTTTATATATTTTCTTCAAAAACAAACAGCACAATAGATAGCTTAAATCACCAATACTGCAGAATTTCTTTAAATTTCGGTTTTTTTACAGGTTTTCTAATATAATTCATGCCTACTACATTATTTTATTGATACAAGCTGGTAACTAAACTCTTTCATAAGCATAAGTTAATGCTGTTTAAAGCTATAACATACGGTACTTAAAAAATACCGTTAGAGACCCGATGTGGTATTGGTCCGATGCGCCGCAAGGCCTTGTCGAAATCCAAGTTATACGAACTCTAGGGTGCAAAAAAAAATCTAATAATTTTTGCCTGGCAATGAAAAGATATTCTTGGATTTAAAAACAGCGCATATACAATACATATAATAATTTTTACACGTACGCTGGATAAGATAGGGTTTGGAGTAATTAAAGTCCGATTTAAAGTTGACAACATGCGTTGTTCTCTCTCACTTTAAAATTATTCCCGTTCTCGTCGCTCTGTTCCAAGTTTTACAACGTATGGGCGGAGCGTAGAGAGAGAAAGGCTTATTCGCGGACTGTTTTGGTATGACGCTCCTGGCCTTTTCTTCTTTAAATCGAACTCTAGCTCAAGAGCGTTTTGTACGATTTCACATTATTGTTGCCCTTTTATTGTTAAACTTTTTAGAGCACACCCAGCTCTAAGGCACGGAAAAATAGAAATAAGCTACTCAGATTATCTATCGCAACCTTTCATATATACTACTAGAGGCAGCCCTGCAACTTGGTTGTGCGAACACTCCACGTAAAAAAAAAGTATAAGAATAAGAGTGCATCACCGCCGACTAATCAGCACGAAAACCAAGAGAGAAAAGTTGTACTTTTAGTTGCATTTTTCTTTTACGTACACTGTAAGACTTGATCGGTCCTGTATCTTGGCAAAATTATAATATTTAGTAATGCAAAAACGTAAGCTTCAAGTAAGTGCAATCTCTTCTGCATCGCAAGAGCATGCAAAATGTTTTAATTTAATGATTTAGGCGCTACCTGTCCTATTGTTTTTAGCTTGCATTACTAAATATTATAATTTTGCCAAAATACATGTCCGATCAAGTCTCAGAGTGTGTGTAAGAGAAAAAGAGGAATAAAAGTACAACATTTCTCTCTTGGTTTTCGTGCTGATTAGTCGGCGGAGATTAGTATAGGCCCCATCCGCCCAAGGGTGGTAAACTTAACAGGTAGTGCTGGATCCCATTTAAACCCATATACGCCGATTTAAATGTCAATTCGATATTTGTAACGTAATCCTTTTGTCCTATTGTTTTGTTTACAAGTAGTATAAAGTCTTAATTTTATCAAGTGTTATACCATACGGATCTAATAATTCTTTGTCTACTCTAGATGAATCTACCTACCCAAATGTATCAATAAAATTTAGTAGACATGAATTATATTAAAGAACTTGGTAAAAAACCCAAATAAGAAGAAGTTCTGCAGTATTTGTCATTCGAGCTATTTATTGTTTTGCTTGTTTTTGAAGAAAATATATAAAATTACTTTGTTGTGCTAAACAAATTTTAATAATATTCTGTGCAAGAGTGCAAGGTAATTATTTTTTAAATCTTTTTTAGGCCTAATGAATTTTAAACGCAAAATTCCGAACTAAACTATTTCTTGTTATCTAGTTACCATGAAATGTTTAAAAATGTGCTGCGTTGTCATGTTTTTTCATTTTTCACTCTTTGTTAAACTTAACATTGTTAAGTCCATTGCTAACTTTAACAAAGCGATCATTACTCGGCCGAAAATTATTAATAATAAACCCCAAGAAAATAATTACATTAAACGTATATTCGTAAATTGTCGTTTGGATTCTATGTGTGACTATATTGTGATAGGCGCTAAGGTTAGCAGGCGGCAGATCTGACTAGATCGCCGGCCTAACATACACTGAATTCAAAGCCCGATTGCGCTATCACCTACCGGGCATTCACGCGGGGTACTTTGGCCTTCCAGAGGCTCTTCTAGGAGTGCCAGAAGTATATTCCTTTCACTGAGCCTACGCGCCCTTAATTTCCATCCGACTAGCTAAGGTTGGGCCGGAAACAGGACTCTTTTCCTCTTTACCCGATGGAGCTCGTTTAATTCGCCACCGTCACATTCTGGGCCGACAGTGCCGGGAAAAGCAGTGGTTCCCTGATCCGTTTGTATGGGTTCCGTTACGCGTTTATAATGCTTCCAAGAGGAACTGCCGCTCTTTGGCGGTGTTCGCAGCATATTTCGACGTTAATATCCCAGTATCCTGCGGGATTTCGCTGTTATGTTCCTGGGTATTTTTCCTTTTTAAATCACTTTACTCCACCCCGGGTTTCTCTGGGTTTCTTATTTAAAATCGACTTTAAAATAATTGTTAAATTTAGATTCGACGTGCTGTTTCTTGTTACCCGGGGTCGGGTGGGTTCTTACAGGGTGGTTCCTTGATTCCTCCCCTTTCGATTCCTACTTATTTGATCCCGGGTGTACCCGATTTTCCCCCTTAAATATATCCTCGAAAATCCAATGTAAGCAGTTATTCCCCTTTTATCCCTGTTTGGTTCCTGTTACCCTCTGAAACCCGCAACTAGGATTTCACGGGGTGAACCCCTAATGTTTCTTTTTCCAATAGCTTGTCAGTTATTCCTGGGTTCTTACAGGTTTATCCCGTAAAAATAATGAAACTACTAAAATAAACACAATAGCGTGTCTACGCTTCTCTCCCTTAATTTCCTGTACACTATTATCCCGTAAACACAACATCACACTAAATATTCCCGTTTTTTCCTCTCTTCCCGTAGAAACGATGTGCGCCAGCCTCTTAAGTGCAATGAGGCGGCACGTTCTGAAAAAAAATAATATTAAACAACAATCCTTGGAAAGCAAGAGGCTTAAGACCAGCCTAAAAAATTTAAGGCAGTCACCTTCTTGGTTCTTTTCTATAAATAAAACGGGAAGCTACGATTTTCCAAACCTTATTCTGAAAAGGATAAGAAAAGAAATAAAACTCCAAATTAAAATGTTTAACGGCCCAAACTCCCGTTCACCACTCTACTTCGATAACAAACAACGGGATTGTAATAAAAGCAGGCCAAACGCGCAGAATAAACAAAAATACTTAAATTTTCCTTAATCTCAAATTAACCTTCATGGGTTCACCTGGGGGCCAGGCTGGAACTCCCCGGTATCTAATCAAGATGCGGCTGCTATCAAGAGCTTGCATAGACTGACTGCAGACTCGCGAAGAAGGCCTGCTTTTATGCAATTTCGTGTCACCACACCACTTGAAGGGAGAGCGGTGATAAGGGAGGATTGGGGCTTCTTTATTAAAAGAAACACTTAAAATTTACAAACCTTATCACCTAAAACTAACTAAAACTAAGCATAAAGTAGGGAATAGTGCAGTATTAAATTCTAAACCTAACTTTTTACAAATTTTCTAACTTCGTAGTTTTTCCAAAATATCTAATTAACTTAACGGCTTATTATTATTATTTTTCTTTTGTAACTTCCACCCCACTTTGTGTAAACTTCACCAATTAAACAACTTTTTTTTCTAAATTATTACTGATATTATTTACATTTATTTTCTTTTTAACTTTACCTAAAATGTTTCAATTTTATTTTCTTTTATGCAACAATTCTTCCTTGCTCATTCAAAGCAACTAATTATGGTTTTCTAAATTTATTTTCACTTTAATATTTTCTTTGATTTTCCTCTAACGTCTTATTCCACCCCACTTAGATAATAAGAGAAAAACTGAAATTGTTAACTTAAAATGTTTATAGGATTTTCTTTACCACACCCCACTTAGCATAAGAATTCAGAACTTTTTAAAATAAATAATTATCTTTTTGTCAGCCACCCCACTTAGGATATAGATAAATAAAATAAATCTTAAACAAAACTTTAAACGAACTTTCAATTATTCATGTTCAGTATCGTTAGGTTTTAGAACCACATTTTATTATTATATACTTAAACTTTTTCAGGAAAACCTCATATAAAATCCACAATAATAATAAAATGGCAACCTGCCATCATCGCAATTCCACGACAGCCTCTCTTGGGTCTGCCCTCATGTGGACCTTGCAAAATACCCTTCAAACTCCTAAAACTTAAAATATATTTTAATTCCCTTAAAACTCTTTTCTGGTCCGTGGCTTGTCCTTTTTAATCACGTACTGAAGCTTATCCTTAATCCTTACACAAAATTTATATCTTTATGGCACAATAATAATGCTAATTCTGCTCTGAAGATTTCCCAAGAACTTGTTTTGTATGTTTAATTATTACCCTTATTAAACTTTCGCCTTTGATTCTACATTATTGTTGCCCAGAAGAATTGTTCTTAACATTAATCGTGCTTCTGTTCTGAATCATTTCCCTAAAACGTGTAATTTCTAACTATTAAACTTGTGACTTCTGTCTGAAGAAAATAAAAAAGCAAGTTCCCTAAACTTTTTCTAGCAAGTTTACCTAATACTAATTTCCCTAACCGTTTCCCCGATAAAGCTCGTTGACGCCATCATTGTCACTACCCGAGCCGCCAGTGCCGGGAAGTGCAGTGGCACCACGTCCTGTCTGAGATTCGTCCAGCATCCTCATATAGTGATGCCAGGATAAGTTTTTATTCTTAGTCGGTGTGCGTAACATTTTGATGTCCTGGTTATCCCGGAAACCCGCGGGAACCCGCTATCCAGTTTGCACGGGATAAACCCTTGGTTTTCCTCTCTTCTAGAATTTGTCCCAATCCGGGTTCTCCCGGGTTTCTTGTTTAAATTAAAAGTCTAAGTTATAAAAATAAAAATAGCCTGTTACTGTATTTCCCTGAATATCCCTATTTATTTTCGGGAAACCCTATAGAAGCCGCTTTCCGGTTCTTTGCGGCATATTCCTGATTAGTCCCCACCAAAAAATAATTTAAGTTGGATTTTCCCTATTCATCCCGATTTTCCTGGGGAACCCGCTACAACACGCTATCCCAATTTTACGGAGGCTAGTCCTCTTAGCCCAACTGGGCCCTGTGCTCTCCTGGGTTGCTGTCCTAAATCGATATTTAAATCCCTGATATTTGATAAACTTTCCCTTTGTTCCCGGTTCCCCAGACAGCCAGACTTCCGGTCCATGGCATCATCATCTTGAGCTATCAGTATGTAGAGTACTGCGCATGTGTCAAATGTTTTCATCTTGAGCTATCAGTATTTAGAGTACTGCGCATGTATCAAATGTCAAACGTCAAATGTCAAACGTCAGCTGTCAAACGTCAGCTGTCAAACGTCATAATCTCTACGTCACAGAGGGCGTGGTTACCTACGTCACATTAGCGTCATCATCGCCAGGATCTTACTTACTTACAAATAGCTTTATTAATTACGAATATATTTACAACTTCTAAGACTACATCTGTACACACAATCTATTTACAATATATAAATAAAAGTATATATGTCGCAGGCAAATGGTTATTTTAGGCAAATGGCTTTTGACTGGGCAAATGATATTTGCCTTGGCAAATGGCTTTATGAAAATTATTTCTATTTTAAAACCATTTACCTAGGAGAATGGCATTTGCCGTAGTCCTTGTTAGGAAAATGACTATGCCATTTTATAAACGTACATATTTATGTTTGGTTATGTGTATAGTGTGCATTGCTGCTTGCAATTTTAATACTTTTTGTGACTAGGTAAGTAATATTAAGATTCTCTTATTGTTTACAAATAATTTTTGCTGTGTTTTAAAACATAGTTTGTGTCGCAATCGTTAGAACTACTGGTTAAATAACGTTTAGTTTACAAATTTATAATTATTTGGTTACGTATAGGTAATCCCTGCAATCTATAGGTTTGTTTTTGCCAGGAGAAGGTTCATGTTTGAGTTTGCATAACATTCGATATTGAGAAAAACAATTTTATAAATGCCCTTTAATCATCTAATCCCAATCACTATTTTTTTTTTGTTGCTAAATATTATTATCTTCTGTATGGCAGCACGGCCGACCGCGGTTTATGTTTTAAAGTGAACTTAGGTACAATAAATATCTCACACATTTGCGTCTGACATTTATGCCAAGTAATCTTGATGGAACCAATGTTTTCCACTGACGAGTTGGTCTAGTGGTTAGAGTTACCAGCTATTGAGTCGACTGGTCTGGGTTCTTTTTTTTGTAATTTTAATTTTTTTTTTAGTTTTTTGATGCGTTTGGGTTAGTTTCGGTTAGTTTGGGTATTTTTTTGCTTTTAATTTCTTTTTCAAGACGATTTAAAAAACATTGTATAGTAGGTTGCCTACATCCATAATGAATAAAGTGTGTAAGCTGCTGCGTAGCCGCGAGTGATTCACACTAACAGAGTTCAAGAAAATGGTAATTATTAAAATTTGCATGGTTAAGGGTTTTTAGATTGTATAGCTGTTTTTATTTATTTACAGACAACATGGTAGATAAAGAAGAATATTATTCGCAGCTAAATGCCATATATGACCAAACAACAACTAAAAAACCTTGGAACCTACAAAAAAATTATGAAGTTATTGATGTTTTGAAAACTTATCAATACAAATCGATGTACTTGTTTTAAGTCTAAAAATCTATGTAACAGCAGGTGTCATTCTAGCAATCCTTGTCAAAACAAATAATTTATATATTTTTGTTAAAAAATAAATGTCTAATAAATAAACTGGTGTTATTCATTTTAGAAGATATTTCCATTCCCATTTGCCTAAAGTGTGCTTAGACAAATACCACCAAATGCTAATTGACTAGTCAAAAGGCATTTGCCTAGTCATTTAGCATTTTAAAAAGAACAAAACACTATTTGCCCAGGCAGATACCATTTGCCTAGTCAAAAGCCATCTGCCTAGAATAACCATTTGCCTGCGACATATACATATGTCAGAGCATATTCTCGAGTGCCTTCACAGGCTTTGAGAATGGGCGACAACCGGGTGAGGGTTGGGGCTGGGGGAGACCCTGGGTAGTGGGGAAGTGTTGGTTTGGGAATGGATAGCAGTTTCCGATCAGTGATCTCTTAAATGCTATTAGACACAAGATCTACTAAAAGTTTAGTAGTTGTTATGTTAATTGAGTTATCTTAGCATTTTGTAATTTAAATATATTGCTGGGAAAAGTTCCCAAAAACCCAGCTTGTTTTTCATCAGGTACTACGTAGCTTTGATCAGGTACAATGTAGCAGCTAAACCAAGCTCGGTCTGTATTTTAGTCGGTACTTCACATTTATACACATTTGATCAGTATTTGATTCATCATTCACACTCTTATTCATCCTATTCACTCTTTTTCATTCATTTACATTAATTCCTGTTAGGTCTGGTCAATAGTCCAGTTAGTAAGTTTGTGTTTACAGTTTTACACCGCTGCGCTGGTTGGCAGGGAATAATAATTTCTGGTCTGTTTGTATATTTTGGTGTAATCCTGCGTTTTGTGTTAGGTTTAGGGGTTAGGGATATAGGGATAAATAGGATTGTCAGTCGTCCTGGTAGTAGAAGGGAAGTTTGTGATAAAGTGGCTTATGTACAATATCGTCATAGTGTCTGAGCCGTATTAAGTCTTGCGTTTAAACAGACTTTTGCGGCTGTGTATTATAAAATTTGTTTGCCAAAGAATAGACGTAGTCTTCTATTCTTGGCATGTCCGTTAAGTCATGTAGTTCCTCAGTTCTTTGTTGGTAAATAGTCAATTTATTCCTAGGGGATAGGCTAGATTTTGGGGATGGTAATGCATAGAGACTATTTATTGCTGCAAAGCCTCTATGCAATAACTGGGTAACATGCTGTTGGAAGGAAAGGTGGTCATCGATAATGACGCCAAGGTATTTTAGGGTTTTTTGAGGTCTTATAAAGGTGTCATTGATTTTTATGGGTATGTTTAGTTTGTTATTGGTAAATTTTTTTGTAATGATCATACATTCGCTGTTTTTCTCATTTATTCTAATCTTTCACTTGTCGTACCATGGTTGTAGCTAGTGAAGATGCGTTTGTAATTGTTGTCTTGCGGAATTTGCTGCAAACGAATGCGCGTAAAGAAGAGCATCGTCGACAAAGGGTGCGATTTTTGTATTAGGGAATTTAGGAAAGTCGGCAGTATGTAAGTTATATAGTTTAGGTGATAACACTGTTCCTTGTGGTACACCTGCGTGTGTCTTGTACGTCTGTGAGTATGTGTCTTCGGCTCTTACCCTAAAACTTCTGTTTTGCAGGTAAGAATGGAACAATGTTACCATGTACATGGGTAGTCTATGTATGGTTATAAGTTTGTATAGTAAGCCATTGTGCCATACCGTATCGAACGCTCTTTTAATATCTAGGAGGCGCAAGTTGTACTACTCTGAAGACTAATAGAATTGTGCTTAGGTCGTCGCGAAAGCTAAACTGCTCATCAGGGTAATTCTTGTTGAAGTATTCCCGGTGTTTGAGCAGTATGGCCCTCTTGGCGCCCATTGCAAGACCACTTGTTAGTGCAATGGGTCTGTAAGATTCCGGCTTTTTAGAGTTTTTTCTTGGTTTTAGGATGGGGATGATAGTAGCAATTTTCCACTCTTGTGGGAAATGCTGTAAAACTAGCATTGCAATTATTATGTTTTTAATCATATTATTGGTTATTTCGTCTGGTCCGGGAGCCTTGTTATTCGGGAGATTCTTTATTATATTAAAGAGTTCCGTGGGTTTAACAAGGATTTTTGAAAGGACGGGGGAAGGGATGGGGTATTTCTGGTGAATAACTTTATTCACCAGGTTAGTGATTGTCTGATGCTTTTCCGTGGAGTTTGATGTAGTATTGCATATATTGGCTAGATCTTTGGCCAATATATTAGGTTTTTGTTCGTCAGTCTGTGGTTCTTCACTATCTAGGGTCGGAATTTTATTAAATTTGTTTTTTAGTCGTCTAGTCAGTCGCCACAGAGAATTATCTTGTACTGATAATTTCTCCATTACTTCTGACCAGACCTTGTTCTTGTGGTCGTTAATTCGTTGTCTTATTGTGTATTGCAGTTCTTGTATTCTTCTTGCGTCTTGTCTACGTCTATGTCTTTGCCACTTTTTTTTTGTTATTTTTAAACCTAATCATGGTGACAATTTCGTCTGGTAGTTTGTCTTCCGGTAAATATGTCTTACGTTTTGTGGTTGCCCTGTTACGAGCTGCCTGTAAGTTATTAGTCAACAAAGCAACCTCATGCTCCAGGTTTTCTGGTGTAATTATGTTATTGTTTATTACTGTTGCGTTGTTTATAATTTGTCTGTAAAGTCTCCAGTCAGTGTTTTTGAAGCACCATGTTTCTCGTCTATTTTCCACTATCAGCTGTCCCCTCCAATTTAATAGAAGGGGAAGATAATCAGATGAAAGTTCGTCAATTACTTCTAAGTCAGGTAGGTCAAGTATGTTTTTGTTAAGTCCTATGTCAATGTACCTAGAAGTCGTGTTATTTGCCGGATAGTGCGTAGGTTTGTTGGTCATTAGTATTTGTATGTTGTTGTCAGTAGCATAATCATGAACAAGAGAACCATTTCTGTTGTTCCGCCGATTATGCCACTGTGTGTGTCTAGCGTTCAGGTCGCCCAGGAGTAATACTCTTAGGCCCTGGCTAAGTATGTTTGTCAAGTCCATGTCCTGGCATCTGAGGTTCGGCTTTGCGTAGCATCCTGCAATTATAATCCCGTTCTTGAGCTTAATAGAAACCTGTTCTATAAGCGTTTGAACGGGATTTTGTTGTGCATGTATAATGTTATTTTTTACAAGCATAGCTACTCCGCCTCCTCCCAGATTTCTGCCTAGTCTGTGAGTTATGTAATTGCGTATATTTAGTTTCATATTATTTTCGAGCTTGATTTCAGTTATAATCATGATATCTATTTTATACTTGTTTAAGTAATAAATAAGTTCTCCTATTTTATTCCTTAGCCCGTTGGCATTCTAACAGGATATTGTTAAGTTTTTAGTTTTATTTGTTATAATACGCTAGGATAAAAAAAACTATTTAGAATTTAAATATCATAATTGTCAAGGTTATCAAGAAGGGCAATTAATTTAGTTGCTCTGTCGAGCTTGTTAGGTGTTGTTTTTAGTATTGCGACAGGATCTATAGAGGACGCTCGTAAATAAAAAAGTCTATGTTGAGGATCGAACCAGGAATAATTTCCATGACAATTTTGATGTTCCCACGCCGAAACCATTCGGCCACTAGGGACCAGTAAAAAATGTTGGTTAAGTTGTGTATAGTTGTCTCGTATGGACGATAAGATGACCAGGTCTAAAAATGTCCACAGGGTGTGACGTAATATCTGTAAAAGGTGGCTAGACGACAGAAAAAAAAAACATCTGATTACGGTCGGAAAGGATAGCGTTCGGAAGTTGAAATTATAAGTCTAACTCGGATATATTCGGCACTGTTCGGAGTCCTAAGCGTCCTATTATTTAAAAAAAGTTCCAAATAGTTAAAAAAAGGCAACAGATTACTACGTCATTGGTTCAAAGAGTAATAAAAAACACTGTGTATAGGGGAAAGATCTCATCATATCATATATATTTAAGAGTGTATTCGAAAAAATACGGCCGATTTCGTCATTGTTATATTTTGAAAAATTATACCTAAAAAGGTTCAAAATATTTTAAAAAGCATCAGAGCGCTACGCCATCGGCCTATGTAAAGAGTAAAAAACACTCTGATATCAGACGACTAAAATAAGTAGAAAATATATGTAAAAGTGTATTTTGATGGTCGAAAAAGGCTAATAGATATCAGACGGTTCAAATAAAATAAGTAGATAGCATTCAGGAACGTATTTGAAAAACTAATGGTTGAAAAGACTAGACATTTCAACTTAATATATAACAAGGTAAAAAAATATTCAAAAAAAAGACAAAAGCAAGTATTTTTCATTTCAACAGATTAAACGATTATGTCATTTGCAAGCAGCAGTCTAAAAGAAAAAAAAATCATTTAGCGATAAAAAAATATATGCAAGAGTGTATTTTGCAAAAATAGTCAAAAAGGCTAGGCGTTTCAACTAAAATAGTTATATATAACAATAGGTATTTGAAAAAATATGTCCTAAAATGAGAGATATAGCAGAGCGCGGGAAACATAAAATAACTTTAAATTCAACTAAAATATGTAATAAAATTTAAAAAATATTCAAAAAAAGCAGTTGCAGGTATTTTAACAGATTGAACGATTACGTCATCGGTTATCTGCAAGCAGATACAAACATTATAAAATAAAAAATCATTTAGCTGTCAAAAAAATAAATCATGCAAGAGTGTATTAAAAAAGTCCAGAATGTGACGTAATATTTGTGTTTGAAATAATCGAAAAGGCTAGTCTTTTCAACTAAAAAATATGTAGAAAATATATAACAATATAGGTATTTGAAAAAAAAAACTAAAATGAGAGATAAAGCCGAGCGCGGGAAACCTAAAATAACTTTTAAATTCAACCAAAATATATAACAAAGTTATAAAAACATAACCAAAAGCATCTAATATTACCTTTTCGTAAATGCAGATAGGAAATAGGACAAAAAACACAAAAACCATTACACGTGGATAACAAAAAAAAAATGCACGGTGACAGTTTGGTGGAAATATTAGAGCTTTATACACAAGATGATTTAAAACAACAAAAAAAAAACACGTTTGTACTAAAAAGTATGATTCCAATGAGCTGACAGCATAATAGCTCATTGTATGATTCTGTTTGTTAACTCGGGACATAAAACCGCAAAAGACGATAGCTTTCAACTGTTAGTTTATGCTTTTGAATAATAAAATTTGTTATGTATGGAATACGCAAATGTATGTTGAAAAACTAATTTAAAAAAAAAATTGATTTCTCATGATTGGTGTATTTATTCGTTATATAGATACATAAGTTAAAAGAAAAGACGTAAAAAAATAGGTATTAATAAAATAAACAAGAGTTTGATTAAAAAGTATTTATACAGAGTAGGAAGTACACCTTTCAAAAGGTAGGCTGTTAAAAAACAACAAGGCTGTGACTAAAAACATAAAGAAAAGACTTAAAAATATATACAATAAAACATATATAACAGTAAAATATATGTACAAAAACTATGTGCTTAGAAATAGATAATAGTTAAAGTAGAAAATAATCACGTTGTTACAAAGCCAGGCTGTTAAATAAAAACAACAAGTCTTTGACTAAAACCGACTTTTAAATAGGTGTTGGATATAGGTAAAATAAGCAACAAGGAATTGGTTAAAAACATGTCCAAAAAGGATTCAATTTAACCAAAAATATTTAAAAAAAAAGTACATGGGAAAAAGGATTGCCTTTCTTAGTTGAAAAACGACAGAAACACGAGAAGGTGTCGGCTTTCTTCTGTCGAGAAGGGAAAAGGACATAGGGGATCGAGAGGGATAGTATTTACGCCGTGTAAAAAGGTGCACTTTGGTGTACATAGACAGGTATCAGGAAAACAAGACGATTATACACAGTTTCCTACCGTTAAGCAGGAGGTATAATTCATATCTTGAAAAAGCATTTATATACAGTGTCCTACAGTTAAGCAGGAGGTATAAAGCTTGAAAAAAGCGTTTATACACAGGTTCCCACAGTTAAGCAGGAGGTATAATTCATACTTTTTAGGAGGGGACATACGGATTTCTAAAGTTAATTAGGAGATGCCCTTCTTACCATTCCTTTACCGTCTTCAAACCCTTTTTACAAAGGAACAAAATTACGATGGGACAGGTTTCTAAAAGGACCTTGCTAAAAAGTTTAGAACTACTCGCAAGTTTTAGCCTTTTAATAACCATAAGGCACAGAGTCAAAATTTTCGATACGTTTTCTTTTACAAAAATTCGTTCGAAAGACTTTAGTTACCGATCTGGTAACAACTTCGTGGAGACGAGTCCTTAAAATGTTGTTGGTTGTTATATATTCCTCAGGAGCTTCGTTGAGGACCATGTCCCTTAATTTTTCAAAATTAACTTGTTTTTGAGTATGATAATTTAGGGTTATACCTTTAGCTTTAATTATGTCAAGATGTTTGTTTTTATTGGTAGAGTATACCCTATAAGTATACAGTTTAGGACCTCCAGACACAAAATCGGTTATAAAAATACCTTCTCCGCAGTCAGCTAGCTCGTCTGCCATTTCACCTAAAGAGAAACCGACAGGGACGGACCTCGTACTGTCCAGGAAACGTAGATGGCAGAATCAGTATCGTGGTACAATACTCTGTCGTCTAATTTTTCCAAATCTATATATATAATTTGCTAATGTGGATATATTTATATGTAGGTAGGTATATATATTTATTTGTCTGTCCACATGATTCTGAAGTTATGGCTTGAGCTAAAATCATGAAATTTGGCACAGTGGTAGTCTTTAGCATTGGCTAGAACCTTACAAAGCCCGTTTTTTGAATTTCGCCCCGGGACAAAAATAGGAGCAAAAAAGTGTTTTTTTTACCGTTAGCCGTACGGAAGGCGTCTTACGGAGACAGAGGCTACTTAATATTGTCTATCGCCTGGCGAAGACAGGCTTTTCATCTAGTATGAATATAATTTTAAACGAGCTTGTGCAGTAGTAAAGGCAGCCAACACAACGTTCACAGTAGGGAGAGGGTTATATGCTTCGTATTTATATGACCAGTTTGTTAGTAAAACGTTTTTATTGACAGGGTGAATATTGTTTACCTCTATAAAAGGTTTTGATAAAAGATCAAAGAATTCACCCGTGTCTGTTACTATAGAGGTCTTCTCCTGGTTTTCGCGCTGGCCCAATTTACCCCAAAAACTGGTAATGACAGATTTACCTATTTGTCTACAACCAGGACTCAATTCGATCTCATCGAAGCATAATTGTACCCCTTTCCTATTAAAATACTCTTCGATATATCTGAGTTTATCTTCCTTAGATTGACAGGGCCATCCAGATGATTGCTGTTTTATTTTCAAAAAATTGGAAATATATTTCGAAAACAAACCACCAGTTTTCGACACTGGATCGTATTGTTCGATCGTATATTTCCAAATTTCGTAAATTTTAACAAGTCTATATCCTTTTTCTAAAGCCTTCACCACTTCGTACATCACCCAGGTACCAGATAAAGACCGTTCTTCGTCAATATGTACACATTTCTCAGAAGAATAATCTTTACAACACGCAAAACACAGCGGGAATAAAAGTATAATATCGTGTTTTATCGGTAATACCGGGTGATAGAGATCGGTAGGAGGCAGAATTTTACATTTAATTAGGCTGTTTGTTTCATTCAAGTCTAATTTTGTGCACTCTTCTCCAACAAGTACCTCAGGATCACCGATGGAATATTTTCCGTATTTGTTCACCCACGGATACAAAGAACAAACGTCAGCATAGCAAATTTTCTCCCCCATCTTACACGAATAATATAATTTGGTGGTGTCTGTGCGACCACCATAGAAGGCGACTCGCGGTTCCAAAGGTGTTAAATTTAAACTGTCAGAATCTATAATATTGGAATTTCTGATGATTTGCCGTCTGAAATCGCACTCCCACATTTCTATAACAGTATATCCCAAGATTCTCAATCTTTCGGCTTTAAGCAAAGTCGATTCATATCGGGACTCTGCCGTTGCCGAGGGATCATCGTACAAAGAGTCATTTCTACTGAACTTTATCTTGGGCATCCGTGATAATAACAACCATGAAATTCAAAAATGTCTTTAGTTTCTGGACAATGACCATCAACTTTAACGCCACACATGACTGCCTCTTGCCCTGTAAATGCCTGCTTAATTTTAATTCCTCTACATTTTTCCTCCCATAGCAGCCACTTTGCAGCAATATTTGACTGGTTATCTCTACACCTATAACCGTTTTTAGGAACGAGGCCTATTGTGTAAGGTTTAAGATAATTTCGTCGAAATATCTTATTGAATGCCCCCGGTAAAGTAATTGCCTCGGTAAAAGGATCTACGCCTCCCTCTTTTAGCATGAGCTCTCTAAATTTAAGGCATGCTTGGGCAAGTATGTCTACGTCTGCTCTGCAATAATCAACGATTTCTGTTTGAAAATTAATTAATTAGCCTTCATTTGAAAGTTTTTATGTCAAGCTATTAATTCGTTTTTATCATCTTTGCTCTCGTCAAGGGTTGGAGTGTATTTCAGACTCTCTGGGTCATAATACTTAAGGGGTGGTAATGGACCAATATAATCCCAATTTTCTTTCTTATTAAACAGGTGGGAAAACCTTTAATATTTTTCAATTCAAAGTTTGGCAATTTGCTAAGGCATGGAAAATAATCATAAAATTCGTATCATCTCATTAAAACCAGCTTTGTACCCTAGTGTGTTTTTAAAATATAATTTAACATAATTGGTTATCATAGAGGCTCCAGCATGTCCAATTACGATTATTTTTAAATTGTTTTCTCTGATTTATTACATATTTCATAAACCGATTAACGGGGTCTGTTTTTAAAACTTGTTGACGTAGACCACAATCACATAACCATATGTCAGGTTTGATTTATGGAGAAGAGAGCCGTCAGACATAGGGGTTTCCTGTGTACATTCCAAGTCATAAAATACAAACAGGGTTCCCTCCATTGTGGGTTTATGAGTATCGACGGGCATAAAACAGTTGTGTGGCGAAGGCACATGCTTGTTACATACTTTACAAAATATCTCTCCACAAGCATGTTGCCGTTTTTTCTGAAACGTTTTTAAACACGTCTTACAAGCAGCTATTCTGCTACACACACCGGTTACAGCTGTCACATAAGATTTTCTGTTCTACGGAGCAAGGTGGAGATTGCTCACAACCAGGACATTTTTCTGTACATCTATGATCCTGCTTATGATCATAAGGAACGTGGCAGTGTTCACAATAGTAGGTAGGTGTAGGTTTAAAGTGAGTGGATATAACACCCTTCCACCGCGACAAAAGTAGTGACATACAAAGGCAGCCGTTAAAGAAGTAATAACGTTGGAATGGTTATTGTCATACAGCAAATTAATTTTCTTTGATCCAGCAATCCCTTTATAAATAACACTCCGACCCTTCGAATCAGCTAAATATTCTTGAAATTTTTTCAATTCGGGTATTCCACCACGCTCCTCGGGCAAATCCATATTAACCCTGTCTAATAATCCGCGCGCTCTCTCTGATTGTACTTTCTCTATTTTACGGATGCTGTTTTTGTTGGGGTCGTTGTCGGAATATGCCTTAGCTATCACAATAGCTTGAGGTAAACACAAGTGGTCTTTATTCTTAATTACTATAATATCTTTTCGATCAATCCATTCATCATCAAAAGTATTGTACTTATTGACTCTGCCGGTACCTTTAGGCAATTTAAGATATGTAGCAGTGATACAGAAGGTTTCTGTGTCTAGTCCTGAGGAATTAGATTAGTACACAGAAGCAACCATATCCCAAATATCGTCAAATTTTACGGCTAAAGCCTCTTTAAAAGGTATCCACCCATCACCACGACTAAACTCTTTCGAACAAAACGTAAAACCGATTTTATCGTCTGGTTCTACCCCTTCCGATGCTTTTGCGACGATCTCTTTAAGGCCGTCTCTTACCCAAGCCAAAGGGTCTGCATCGAAAGGAGCCGGACTAATTTTAAAATCTATAGTTCGGCGCGTTAGATTAAATTTACTTACCTTGCGAGTAGTTTTGTTGGTTATTAAAAACTTTTCCATCTTGAAAAACACAAGGGCACAAGAGAGCACAAGCAGCTCTGAACAGTTTGACTGTCAAGAACAGAATGAGCTTAAAGCTAGGAGTCTTTCTTTTTATAGAAAAGGTGAGTACAAAACAGGTCTAAACAGTTTGACTGTCAAGAACAAAATAAGATGAAAGCGAGAAGTTTTTCCCTTTATAGAAAACGCAAACACAAGCAGGCCTGACTGTCAAAAGCAGAATGATCGGCTGGGGTCTTGTTGTTGACCAATCACAGTCTGTCTTGGGGTATTCAAACCACCAACACCTGGAAAAAAAAACATACCAACTCTTAAAAGCTAATTCACCGACTATAAAACGCGAGGTTAAGTTGTTTTTAAATTGGTTGACAATCTGGGAGCTTACTGTTAAGGCAGATACAAGTTTGAGGTTAAAACATTTCTAAGCACTGTGAAATAGTTAAGGAAAATGCTACGTCAAGAATTAAGCTAGTTAAAAGTGCTTTTCAGAAGCGACTTGTTAACTACCGGTTAACTTCGAACAATACCGATGTTAAAGAGTATTTCGAAGACTTGAGATGTAATGTTATAGCTCTTTTAAACGATTTACGTCAAGGACACACCTGTTTAAAGGTTAGTATGGAGCTCTATGGTCTTTACTTATTACAGACAGCAGAAATTACAGACATTAAATCATTTAGTTCACAATATATCACGATTTTACAAGCGACTGATCTAGAAGAAATATTTAACGAATTCCAATCCATATTACTTACGCTTATGACTGCCGAATCAGAAGGTGGAAGGGCATTAGCGAGAATATTATATCTTGAGCTTAACGTTTGTAAGTTGGGGAGGTGCTGAGAAAAAGACAACCGAACAAGTGTTTTCGAGAAGCCAGTACAAGTGTAGAAATGTGTTTTAAGAATGTAATTAATGAGTCTTATTTTAGTACAAGCATTGTATGACAAAAATATTACCAATAAATGAATAAACGACACCCTTCGTGTTTTAGTTTTCCTGCTGTGGTCGCTAAATACGTTCAGTCTATTTAATAGTGTATATCGTAACACACTGTATACTATATTTACACAACTTGTCAATCATTATTTATTTTTCCTTTTACGGAGTGTCTATATTTTGGTAGAAAAAAGAATTACGAAAAACCTGATAACAAATAAAAAGCTAGCTGTCAGAAAGGTATTATGTCAAATTTGTATTAACATCCTATATTAAAAAAGTATTATTTCGATTCTATAATAAGTAATAACAAGAGCATTATGTTAAAACTTAGCTAATATGTGTATTTTAACACCCTAAATTCATGTTAAAAAGTATGATGGTAAATAAGAAAGTTGTCAAAAAGGCAATATGTCTAGTATGTATACTGCTATACTAAAAAAAAATATTTCAATAAAAAGTTAGTCTTGTAAGAAAGGCTTTATGCTAAATTTAGCTAATACATGTGATGTAACGTCTTAAATGTTAAAGGGGCTTTATGTAAAGATTATGCTCTAACGCCTTAATTAGAGAACGTTGTTGTTTTTTTTTAGAAATTAATATACGTACAATGGGCTCTAGTTAATGTAAAAAATGTCCCTGCTCTAATTAAATCCTTTCACTTACAATTTATTGGATAATTCCGACCACTCTCAACTACGCGATAAACGTACGTCCCATTCACAAGTACTAAGAAAAATACTTTCTGTATGAATCACCTTTAAACGATCGGCTAAAAGAACATTTTAATATCAAATACGATTTTTTAGTTTGAGAAATAATACTAAAACATGTGTTTCGAATTGACATGGAAAATCCTTGTGTTCTTTGTTGGTTAACCATACTAGATTGCAACCAAATATGCGTGAACAATATTTTTCTTTAATTTTAGACAACCCCAATGAACTATATTTACATATAGCTATCTCTTTCACACTCATTATGAAAATTTTCCCCTGAACACTTAAAAAACAATGAATTTATCAGGTCAGTGTCTTTTCGCGAACGTCGGTTTGTGATTGTCTAATACATATGTGTTTTTTCTTAAATAAACTCTAGTGTTGGAAATTTTTACGGTGTTTGTGCATGTGACAGCTGATGGTTGCGGCTGCTGCTGTAACACCGTTCAAATTAGAGTTTGGTTACTACTTTTTGGACACTGTTTTACCTAAAATTTTAAGTTACAACAACATACAGGGAGGATAAAAAATACATATAGGACGAACTTTGCTTAAAGTAAAAACTTAATGTTTGAAACTTTCAACATACAGAGAGGGCAGAAAATACATAAATGTTAGTTTTTGGATGATACTATGTTTGAAACTTGCAGTAGGGATGATCTGAAAATACATAAAGTTAGCATACAAGGGTGAACTATGTTTGGAAATTAAAATACAAAGTTGTTAAACAGTATGTTGTTTAAAACATTGGAGCACACCACGAACCTAACATGAACGTAAACATGTTTTATGTATTAAACTTTTAGTTTTTATGTATCAAAACTATGTTTTATGTATTAAACTTATAGTATTTATGTATCAAACTATGTTTTATGTATTAAACTTATACTTTTTATGTATCAAACTTATGTTTTTATGTTTTTCCTAACCGGTCGGTTGTATGTATTTTTTATGTTTTTATATGTTTCCATGTTTCAACCGATCAAACCTTAACCGTAACCAATCCAACCGATCCGATCCAACCGTTAACAGCTTTAAACTGTCCTAACAGCTCTAACCGGTCTGTTCCACCTGTTCCACCTGTTCTACCTGTTCAGTTTCACCGGTTCGGTTCCAAAGCGGTCAGTTCCAAACGGGTCGGTTCTAAACCAGTCGAACAAGGTTCATGTTGATTTAGGTTAACCAGGTTGATCCTGGTTCACCAAGTCGAACCAGGTTCATGTTGATCCATGTTCGAGAGGTTCGCCAGGATCGGCCGGTTCTAAACACACTGGGAAAATCCACATATTTAAGTATTTTTTAACTGTCCTGTCGCTAATGAAGAGAAAAAATAGAGATTACACGTGTCAGATGTTGTTGCAAAAAGGTCTCAATCTCCTCTGAGAAAATATTTTTTACTCGATAATCCTATTAGTAGCTTTGGCCGTTTTTTAAGATATAATTTTTAAAATATATTTGACTAATAACGCTACTTCCTAAACATATAAATTTTCTTGTATATAGTTCTTTGTTCCGGGTGTATGTTTTTAACGTTAAAATAATTAATACATAAGTGTTTCCTGTATTGTCGTAGGTCTAGTTTATGCAAATTTTAAAATTTATTTTTATTATAATTTTTACCCTGTTAAATAAATAACATTTAATATATATATATATATATATATATATATATATATATATATATATATATATATATATATATATATATATATATATATATATATATATATATATATATATATATATATATATATATATATATATATATATATATATATATATATATATATATATTATATATATATATATATATATATATATATATATATATATATATATATTATATATATATATATATATTATATATATATAATATTATTATATTATATTATATATATAATATATATATATATTATAAATATATATAATTACTGTATTCATTTGTATCTGTTGATATTTTAGAGAAAAATACCGGGTTACCATCTCCGTCCATCGGAGGGCTTTATTATCTTAAAATTTGATTTGAAATTAGAAATTTTAAGCAACCGTTTTCGGGCGGATCTTACTCCTGTTAAATGTTACTTTAACAATTACCTGTCAAATGCACTGTCACTGTCATATGTCAAAATCACGTGATTGAAAACATTATGGTAGAATTGGTCTAAGACCTTAAATGATTGCGCAATGCCAAAATTGTAAAATACCGTTCGGGTATCGACTTAAATCGTTATTTAACCATACCATTGAGTAGATAAGCTATGCCGGTTCTGGAATAAATTTCGTCATTTTCCCATGTATTTCTTATGGGAGAATTTTAAGGTCCGAATTAGATTTTACTTCCGGTCTAGCACCAAGTGCCAAGCGGTCACCCATCTGCGGTCACCCATCTAAGTACTAACTACGTCCGACATTGCTTGACTTTAGATTATGGTGCTGACCAATATTATAAAATATGAACTTATCAGGGGTCCTTTTATAATTATGGAAATAAATAAAAAGGTCCTTACGTAGCAGGATTCGAACCGTTGACCTAGCGACCGAAAATCTGGAACTCTACCACTGAGCTATAGGAGAATATTAAATATAAAGGTGAAATGAATGTATAGGATCTTGAGTATTACGCCAGCACACGTGAGCATCATATTAATGGGGAAAATAGTAGTAATAAGGTCGTTTAACTGTCATTAATAATATTGGTAAACAATGTATGGTTTTATAACGCCTAAGGAACTAATAAAAAAAAAAAAAAGTCCGCACCCAGCAGGATTCGAACCCGCGATTAGTAGGGAGAGATGGTTCTTTCTGGTGCCTCCACCTCCGGAGGAGCTTTATATCTCGAAATCTTGACGTCATTTAAAAGTTAGGAATCTTGGGCGAGGTTTATTTTAGAGTACTGCGCATGCGCTAAAAAAATGGCGGCGATCAAATGTCAAATGTCAAATGTCAAACGTCATACGTCAAAGACCACGTGACTTGGAAAAGTTAGGTTACGTGTATGAGATATATTTTAGAGTATTACGCATGCGCTAAAAAAATGGCGGCGATCAAATGTCAAATGTCAAATGTCAAACGTCAAACGTTAAAACCATATGACTTGGAAAAGTTAGGTTACGTGGATGAGATGTATCTTAGGATCTTACACATGTTCAGTAAAAATGGTAATTGTCAAATGTCACCTGTCACGTGGAACCCTGATGATGAGGATGACTGGTAAAATCGAAACGTTGTTTAGGATACATAGCAGAAGGGATTGATTTATCGCGAAAATTGTAAGTTATACCGTTCGGAAGTTATCGACTAAACCCGGAACCCCGATGATGAGGATGAGGGGTAAAATTGAAACGTTGTTTAATACATCATCTTGAGCTAAGGATTATATATTGTATGTAAACATCTTTAACCATAAAGGCACTATAGCTGTTTAAAATAAGTTGAGAGACATCAATTAGCGATTAGTACGGTATCCCTATAGTAAATTAATCATTGTGGTCTTGGCGCCTAAAGGAATAAAACTTAACTAAAGAATAGCTGTTAACGTCAATAATGTCAAGGTCAAACTTGTCAAACGTCAAACCTTAGGCATTAAGATACTCTCGCGCTTAAGCCTGGTGCTTAAGAGCAGAGCGCAGAACCTTATAATCTCATATAACTCATAATTTTTAAATATTAAATAATAAAACAGGCTAGACTGATAGGAACAGGTTGCAACTGGTGGTATGAAGTGTTTTCATCGTAATATCGGTATCCATCCTAATAGTGTTACGTTGGTGTTACGTTGGTGTTACGTTGGTGTTACGTTGGTGTTACGTTGGTGTCCTAATGGTGTCCGGTATGTGTCTGGTATAATAAAGCACATTGTATATATTAAATTAATTTATTTAAACCACATTGTACATTGACTTTTAACAATTTTATATACAAGTTTAGTTAGTAATACACTACAAGCTATGGTAATAAAAATATTTAAACTGTTATAATATTCATCGGATGACAACTGCTGGAACCTCTTCTTCGATGATACATGGCTCGGATGCTTGACTTATATTCCATTTCGTTTCTCCAAAGGTTCCTATAGTGGAATTCAACCCTATATCTGAGAAATTATAATGATAATATACAAGTTTATATCTCATCCATAATTGAATAATGCCCCCATGGTAACGTCTCCACAGATTTATGAAGTATTTTTCGCTTATCATCATATGGGCTAAGTCCTATTTTCTCCTGCCTAATTGTGTGGATGTCGTGCTTTTTTGAGCGAATTAGCATTTGTGTAACCATTTTCTCCGTGTAGTTATTCAGACACTCTACATAGTCATCAAAGGTAATTTTGTTTTTGATTACCGATTTTTTAATTCCTTTAATTTTTTTGGTGATTCCTTTACTTGCAAGACATTTTTCGATTTCTTCTCGTTCTTTATTCTCTGCCTCCAGTTTAACCCGTTCTTGCATTAGTTCTTCTTCGGTAAAAAACAGTTTAGTTGCATACATTTTTGATCTAAGCCCAATAAAATGTGTCATAATCCGACCATTATTCTCATCCTTCATCATACCTAGTACCTTTTTATTAACCTGGGGAATTCCATAAATATTATCATGTGAGTAATCACTTGTATCAAAATACATTGTACAGTCATCTTTAATAACATCATATATATTATCTTTTTTTATTTCGTAAATAAGACTATCGGTATCCGTATAGAGAACTCTACAATTAGAAAATCGTTTTCGCATATAATTATAATGAAAGTCGTAGATTGTAGTCTTTGCCAGATCCAGAATGGACATGCCCACATAAATAGGTTTATTAAAATATACAACGGCTTTTGCCAGTTCTATTAGAGCAAGATTTTCGTTTATAATTACTGAAGACTTAAACTCAGGTCTCGAAATTAATGCTTCTGCGCCATAGCGATCATCCCATTTGGTAATAAGTTTTACTGAAGAGTGTTTCCGAATATTCTCCATCGTCTTCCCAAAGACCGCATTGTTCATGAGTTTAAACAAATTTTTTTCAAAATCATTCTTTGCTGCTTGACGTAATTTAGTATTAAGGTCTATGTATGACTTTAACCATGGAGCCTGACTAAATTCGAGAACTCTATGAACATTTGTTAGCTTTACTCCCAATTTTAATACCTGTTTAAGATTTCTATAGTGTATGACATATTCACTTTTATTATATAAAGATGCTAATAATTTGGCATTTTTTGCTCCAATAGGTGCACGATGTTCAGGACAAGGTGGTAGGTCAGAAAACTCATCATGAAGTTCATGTGGAACGATTAAATCAACCTCAAGAATGTATCCTTTATCGGAATCATCAGGAATATCACAAATATTTAAAGTAGAAATTTCGTTCTCATTCAACCATTGAATGAGAACAAGGCACAGAAATTGTGACATGGCCCATCCATATTGATTATTAACATCAAAATACATGAGATACGAATCTTCTTTAGATGAGTCATATGAATCCATATATTTATTATTAGCCTCGGCATACCGTTTTGAGCACTGACTCAAGTGGCAATGCCTTTTTCAATGAACATTATCATTTCTAAATCTGTTAGGAGTTCTAGTTTAATATTATTAGATTTATATAATTGAAACATTGTACACTGCCAAGCATATCCAGGTAACGTATATGACCAAGCGGGATCTAAACCGTAAGTTTTATGCGATGTTGTTCTGAACTGTTCAAAAATATCTGCCAGAAGTAAAACATCGGTCTTTAGATATAAATCGGAATAATCAAGCATTGTCCTACAACCGAATGTTTCCCATACCTTCTGCGCATGTGCATAATCTTCGTTGCTTACTATAGAATCTTCTAAGCTATTATAAAACTCAGCCTTTGTGGGTAATTGAGTTGCGTTTAATTTGCTCCATCCGTCCATAAAGTCATAGGGAAATATGCCTTTTCTACAGAGCAATGAAAAGTGATCGTCCGAGATATGACTAAATTCTGATTTTAATATTGGATAGCTAGGTAAGTATGATGCCAGCTGACTTAAACTATCGGCCATGAACCTAAAACTATCAATAACTCTAAATTCAATCAAATTGTCTGGAATCTGTTTGGTGAAAGAAATGTATTTTTCTTTATTAACAGGTAAAATACTAATTGGACCATCAAATTCCGCTAAAGCTTTAACTAACATGTGACCATCGTAGGAGCTCATATTGTGAAACAGGACTGGAATCATATGACTATCTCTAAAATTGAGGTTACAGGATTCATGTGCAGGTCCACGATATTGCCCAGTTAAATGACAGTGATCACGAACCTTCTTTTCTTTTACGGAAAAAGGCTTTTCACAAATATGACAAATAGTAGCTGTTTCGAATAATCTTGTTTGTTCCGCAGACAACACTTCCATAGGTAAATCACATAAAAATACCGTTTCAACGTTTTCAGCAAATAGAAGTAATTCTCTTACGAACCATTGCATGCAGTCTGCGCCCGTATATGATTTATAAAAGGATAGAGAGTCATCATAGGAACATTTAACATAATATCCAATGCTAAAAGGTACGTGATGTTGTGTTTTGTGCGTAGTTTTAGATGTATCATCTTCTACAGGTACTAACAGACATTCAGTATCAGCATAAATTACGAACGGTACTTTTGTCTTGTGATTAAAATCTTTAAATTGAATCCACTTTTTATCTTCAGTAGGAACTCTTGGAATTGCTCCAGTGTTAAGCTGTTTACAATCCTTTTCATGCTTAATCAGTTTTTCATTGTCATAAAAATAATGTAAACATCGATCACAAATATATGTAGCTTTTTTATGTTTAGATAATTGACTCGAGAGCAAACGTGACATATTCTTAATCCAAACATAATGGGATTTTATTGGGCTTAGATCATCCATGTCGTTTGTAGCAATATAACTATCTTGCACAAGCAGCATATTGACATGTTTGGTTTGTTTGTTTATTGTTAAATAGTAAGGAATCACCATGAAATTTTCTCCGACTTTCTGTAATCGGTAAACATTAACAGATACAGTATTTTGCTTTTCGAAGCGTGGAATTTGTGACAGCGACATTGGAAACTGTATGCCTTTAAGGTTAAGAACTGCCTTCGGGTCCGGATACGAAGATGTTGAATTAATATTATTTTTAGCAGGATACAACGCAGAAATGACAGCCCAAGCAAAACACATGTCATCCATATTTTGTACATTAATGCATGCTTTTCGTCTTGCTATTTGTGCAGGTAGCTCAATATAACTTCCAACCCTCAATGGATTAAACTTATTAATAGAAATCATTAGATTAACTATTCTGCTCAGTGCCCAACCAGAATCCTTTTCCTGGAACTCCTCTAGCTCCGTTAGAAGTTGATCTTGAATATTAACTTTAAACCATTCATTTAAATCGGTGTTCTGGAAAATGGAGGCATTTGCAGTATTTAGGTACTTTATTTCTTCCAATATTTTATCTGATTTCGATATCTTGAATTCTCCACATAGTACAGCATTGACCTTGAGAGCCTCATCCTTTTTCAACGCGTTTTGAATACGTCTCTTAAACATGACGGCGCAGTCCTCCAAAAACGGTTCAACATCGACATGTTTAAGATTTAATATAACTCCAGTCCTAATTCTCGATTTAAATGCTGATTGAAGATCCTCCCACTTAACGCGATGCTTAGCTGTCTCCTTTTGTGGCACATATCCTCCTCCCATTACTTGCATTCCCTTCAAAAGTTGCCTAAATCCTTTAACTTGAGACATACAACTAATCAAATGACTTTTTTCGGCAGTAGAATTAACATTTTTCAATGCTATGTTTAAATGTCTAACAGCTGATGTACACTCCTTTAGAACTTTTTTCAGAGAAGTTTGATCAAGTCTCAAATTCGGGTTCTTGAGTTGATTGCTAATGCTGCTCACAAGTTCATTAACATGCACCATCTTGCTTAAGTTTTTACTGAGAGCTCTTCACGACTGAACACTTTGACGATTCAACAAGAAATGATTGATGCGTTGCGGATCACTTCTATTTATAACCTCGGTGTGCTGCGAATAAAGGAAAATAGAGTACGTTCAGAAACTAGGATACGTTCAGTAACTACTTACCAAATACTCGACGCTGATTGGTTAAAAATATCTGGATAGCGAACGCTGATTGGTTAAAAAACAGTTGAAAAAGAGAGAACGCTGATTGGTCAAAATAATTTACAATCTAAAAATAGACTATGTTACCATTCTTAAACAAAACCTAAAATAATGTTAAATACTTGAATCTGATTGGATAAAAATAATGCTAAATACTCGATTCTGATTGGTTAAAAATAATTTACAATCTAATATTCGTTCTGCTACTAGAGGGCTCTTAACGTAACATAATACATGTGCTTATATATGTCTGAAGAGTATATTGGTCATTTTAGGTATAACATGGTCAACTTAGCACATTTATTTTAGTATCAATCAAGCAGCCGAAGAAGCAACAATGTCTCGAAATTGTTTTTGGGGTCGACCATGTGACTGCTCAGAATGCAGACCTGATTTGAAGACTATGTGTGAGGTTTGTCAGGAAAATGATGGGTATAGAGTAGGCAGCACTTATAAAGTCGATAGAAAAGGTATAGGATATTACGATTTTGAAACCTACTGCGAGTCTTGTTATTATAAATATAAAGGACAATACGAAGAGGCTTATTTTGAACAATTAAAGAAGCTAGTTATGGAGAATCCTCCCAAGAATGCAGGAAGAAAATTTCTACCAGATGGTTCATCAGTTCCCTATGGTTACAAGAAGCCAAAGGAAGACGAGAAGTAGAAATTATTTGTTGAAATAAATATGTAGAAATTGTTTTTATTTTTGCAAATAAATATTTATAAATATTTGTTTTGTTTTAATAATTACCCCGCCTCTTTTGGATTTATCAAGCGATTGAAATTATAAAAGAACTGTTGGATGAACCGCCCTGCTAATCTGACTGATCCTTGCTAACTGTGCTTATGATTCTTGAACACCCCGACCTGGGAAACCTGGTGAACCTGAACCTGGTTCAAGTGGTTCAAGTGGTTCGAGTGGTTCCAGTGGTTCGAGTGGTTCCAGTTGTTCCAGTTGGAGCTGTTAGAGTGGTTACGGTTCGATGTAGTATGTAGGAATAATAAAAGACATTAATATAATCATAATATATGTATATTGATTTCTACAACTTTACAATGGTGTATAATTTTCATTATTAATAAATATGTTCATAATGTGTATATTTTAGCTGATAAGATCAAAATAATTCGTTGGACTATTGATCTTCACAAATCTTTGCAAGAATCATATTAGCAAACTTTAGTTGTCAAGTGACTATATTCAAATGCTGATTCAGTAGCTAATAGGTTTTAAATTCGTCGAAATTCGGTTGTTCAACAATTTTCAGTAACTGAATAATAAAGTCTCAAATACAACAGTATCTAGAATCATCTTCCTAATCTGTATTACAGAATTTATAATTTGAGTATTTTAAAATGCGATCTAAAGCTTCGTAATCATACATCAAATTAAGTATTATGCATTTCACTTTTAATTTCTAATAAATATAGATAAAATGAATAGTGAACGGTGCAAATATAGTCTTAGTATTTTATTCCATAATTAATTCTTGATTGTCCGACATATTCAATTTACCAGTGATTAACTATGTTTATTTACTTATAACTTTGTTTTATGACTTTCTAACTAGTTTTTTAGTTGTCTTGCAACTTTGTATTGTTTGATTTTAAATTTGTTTTACGTTGACTACTCAACATGTTTAGTAGTTTCAATGCGTTTAAACTTTGTACTAAAAACGTTTTTTATTTTCGTGTTCATCATTATGTAGTAAACAATTTATGCAGATTACATAACAGTGTTCTACAACTGTCTTGTGATTGTTCATTGAAGTGATATTAATTTATTCATATCAGATCGCTTAGATATGTAAATGAGCTTTCAAGTCGTGATTGAGGGGGAACTTATCGGGGACACAAGCGGCATCTGTTCTATACATTGGTTTCCTCTATCTCTCTTTAATGTTATCTTTCTCCTTCCTCTTCTCCCAGACGTCTGTCGACGACGGAGAAAGGAGGAAGGAAGACAAGATAACACCTTAAAGAGAGAGAAAGAGACAAACCACGATGACGTCATAGAACAGATGTCCGTGTCCCTGTCCGCGAATAAAGGTTGCCCCCTCAAGGTCACGGGACGTTGATAAGCCTCATTTACATATCTAAAGCGTATCTGATATGAATAAATTATAATCCACTTCAACTAACCAATCACAAGACAGTTGCCAGAAGCCATCGATGACGTCATGCGAAACAATTGCGTAATATTGTGCAATATTATGTAAATGGTACTACTTTGCACGGTTGGCGTAGGAATTCATTTTCCTATCAACCTTTTAATCTAATTGACTCCGACCAATCACAGCACAGTTGCCAGAAGCCTCTATGAGTATATATAAATACCTCGCTATATGTGTCAGCTCACTTCTCTGTTTGTATCTATACAGTTCGTTATTAGTAATCATTCAGTCGTTAACATGGTTGACCAACTTGCTATGTGTAAAGCTCGTAATTGGACATTTGTAGTGCCCACCGAAGACTTTGAGTCCGAACCGTTAGAAACACATCAAGATTTTAAATTTTTAATCCACAGACGCGAGTTAAGTGATGAGGGTTTTGATCATACACATGCAGTTGTATCTTTTGCTAACCCAGTTAGACAAAGTGCACTAAACAAGTTAATACCTAAGGTAGTTACGTTACAGACTGTAAAGAAGTTAGAAGCAATAGTCGAATATATTCAAAAAGATGACGATACCGCACTAGGGAAACCTGTGATTATAGGACAAATACCTGAACGCATATTAAAGAATATAGAAAATAAAACACATAGTGGTAATTCAATGCTAAAGGCGGCTTTATTGGCTTCAGATTATCAACAGGCATTACAAGTATGCAAAGACACTAATCTATGGGAATTTGTTAAACAACGCAAGAATATTGAATCGTTTTTATCCCAAGAATTTATTCCTTCTGTGCCTGTTCAGCCTATTACAAATTTTGATCCTGATGTTGTTAAGAAATTAACATTTAAAGGCAGACAACAATCAATACTTTTAATTGGTGATGCTAATGTTGGCAAGACTCAGTTAGCTATTGCATTTTTTCAAAATCCCTTAATAGTTACTTGTAAACAAGATTTAGGAAGATTGAATCCTAGCCATACTGGTATAGTATTAGATGATATGCCCTATTCAAGCTATGCACCTGAAACATTGCTCCGTATGTTAAACACCGAAATTCATCAAACTGTAGATATTAAATATGGAACTGCATTTATTCCACGTGGAACTAGGAAGATATTTACATTAAATTCGGAGTTACAGTTTTGGCCGAAAATGTTATTTGATGAAGGATCCAATAGTCCCAAACCTGAGTATCAACCAGTATTTGACGCCATTAAATCTAGACTAAAAATAATACACATTATGAATAACATATTTATTAATAATGAAAATTATACACCATTGTAAAGTTGTAGAAATCAATATACATATATTATGATTATATTAATGTCTTTTATTATTCCTACATACTACATCGAACCGTAACAACTCAACTGAACAACTGGAACAACTAAACATCAAAACTAAAACATCAGTTGTTTAAAACACAATCTAAACATAGTTGTTTAAACATTATCTAAAATACATGGTTCGTTAAACAGGTTATACATAGAATCTAAACGTCGTTCAAAAAGCATAAAAACGTCCAGTTAGACAGTAGTATGTTATTCATTAAATACAGTCAACGTCAATTCTCAAACATTTCTTTTATAATTTCAATCGCTTGATAAATCCAAAAGAGGCGGGGTAATTATTAAAACAAAACAAATATTTATAAATATTTATTTGCAAAAATAAAAACAATTTCTACATATTTATTTCAACAAATAATTTCTACTTCTCGTCTTCCTTTGGCTTCTTGTAACCATAGGGAACTGATGAACCATCTGGTAGAAATTTTCTTCCTGCATTCTTGGGAGGATTCTCCATAACTAGCTTCTTTAATTGTTCAAAATAAGCCTCTTCGTATTGTCCTTTATATTTATAATAACAAGACTCGCAGTAGGTTTCAAAATCGTAATATCCTATACCTTTTCTATCGACTTTATAAGTGCTGCCTACTCTATACCCATCATTTTCCTGACAAACCTCCACATAGTCTTCAAATCAGGTCTGCATTCTGAGCAGTCACATGGTCGACCCCAAAAACAATTTCGAGACATTGTTGCTTCTTCGCTGCTTGATTGATACTAAAATAAATGTGCTAAGTTGACCATGTTATACCTAAAATGACCAATATACTCTTCAGACATATATAAGCACATGTATTATGTTACGTTAAGAGCCCTCTAGTAGCAGAACGAATATTAGATTGTAAATTATTTTTAACCAATCAGAATCGAGTATTTAGCATTATTTTTAACCAATCAGATTCAAGTATTTAACATTATTTTAGGTTTTGTTTAAGAATGGTAACATAGTCTATTTTTAGATTGTAAATTATTTCGACCAATCAGCGTTCGCTATCCAGATATTTTTAACCAATCAGCGTCGAGTATTTGGTAAGTAGTTACTGAACGTACCCTGGTTTCTGAACGTACTCTATTTTCCTTTTATTCGCAGGACACCGAGGTTATAAATAGAAGTGATCCGCAACGCATCAATCATTTCTTGTTGAATCGTCAAAGTGTTCAGTCGTGAAGAGCTCTCAGTAAAAACTTAAGCAAGATGGTGCATGTTAATGAACTTGTGAGCAGCATTAGCAATCAACTCAAGAACCCGAATTTGAGACTTGATCAAACTTCTCTGAAAAAAGTTCTAAAGGAGTGTACATCAGCTGTTAGACATTTAAACATAGCATTGAAAAATGTTAATTCTACTGCAGAAAAAAGTCATTTGATTAGTTGCATGTCTCAAGTTAAAGGATTTAGGCAACTTTTGAAGGGAATGCAAGTAATGGGAGGAGGATATGTGCCACGAAATGAGACAGCTACGCATCGCGTTAAGTGGGAGGATCTTCAATCAGCATTTAAATCAAGAATTAGGACTGGAGTTATATTAAATCTTAAACATGTCGATGTTGAACCATTTTTGGAGGATTGCGCCATCATGTTTAAGAGACGTATTCAAAACGCGTTGAAAAAGGATGAGGCTCTCAAGGTCAATGCTGTACTATGTGGAGAATTCAAGATATCGAAATCAGATAAAATATTGGAAGAAATAAAGTACCTAAATACTGCAAATGCTCCCATTTTCCAGAACACCGATTTAAATGAATGGTTTAAAGTTAATATTCAAGATCAACTTCTAACGGAGCTAGAGGAGTTCCAGGAAAAGGATTCTGGCTGGGCACTGAGCAGAATAGTTAATCTAATGATTTCTATTAATAAGTTTAATCCATTGAGGGTTGGAAGTTATATTGAGCTACCTGCACAAATAGCAAGACGAAAGCATGCATTAATGTACAAAATATGGATGACATGTGTTTTGCTTGGGCTGTCATTTCTGCGTTTATCCCTCCATCAGACATAGTAAGAGAACGACGTCTATCCGGACCCGAAGGCAGTTCTTAACCTTAAAGGCATACAGTTTCCAATGTCGCTGTCACAAATTCCACGCTTTGAAAAGCAAAATAATGTATCTGTTAATGTTTACCGATTACAGAAAGTCGGAGAAAATTTCATGGTGATTCCTTACTATTTAACAAAAAACAAACAAGACAAACATGTCAATATGCTGCTTGTGCAAGATAGTTATATTGCTACCAATGATATGGATGATCTAAGCCCAATAAAATACCATTATGTTTGGATTAAGGATATGTCGCGTTTACTTACCAACAGATGTAATCAAAATGCAAAAAAATATATTTGCGACCGATGTTTACATTATTTTTATGACAATGAAAAACTGATTAAGCATGAAAAGGATTGTAAACAGCTTAACACTGGGGCAATTCCAAGAGTTCCTACTGAAGATAAAAAGTGGATTCAATTTAAAGATTTTAATCACAAGACAAAAGTACCGTTCGTAATTTATGCTGATACTGAATGTCTGTTAGTACCTGTAGAAGATGATACATCTAAAACTACGTACAAAACACAACATCACGTACCTTTAGCATTGGATATTATGTTAAATGTTCCTATGATGACTCTCTATCTTTTATAAATCATATACGGGTGCGACTGATGCAATGGTTCGTAAGAGAATTACTTCTATTTGCTGAAAACGTCGAAACGGTATTTTTATGTGATTTACCTATGGAAGTGTTGTCTGCGGAACAAACAAGATTATTCGAAACAGCTACTATTTGTCATATTTGTGAAAAGCCTTTTTCCGTAAAAGAAAAGAAGGTTCGTGATCACTGTCATTTAACTGGCAATATCGTGGACCTGCACATGAATCCTGTAACCTCAATTTTAGAGATAGTCATATGATTCCAGTCCTGTTTCACAATATGAGTCCTAGATGGCCACATGTTAGTTAAAGCTTTAGCGGAATTTGATGGCCCAATTAGTATTTTACCTGTTAATAAAGAAAAATACATTTCTTTCACCAAACAGATTCCAGACAATTTGATTGAATTTAGAGTTATTGATAGTTTTAGGTTCATGGCCGATAGTTTAAGTCAGCTGGCATCATACTTACCTAGCTACCCAATATTAAAATCAGAATTTAGGCATATCTCAGACGATCACTTTTCATTGCTCTGTAGAAAAGGCATATTTCCCTATGACTTTATGGACGGATGGAGCAAATTAAACGCGTCTCAATTACCTACAAAGGCTGAGTTTTATAATAGCTTAGAAGATTCTATAGTAAGCAACGAAGATTATGCACATGCGCAGAAGGTATGGGAAACATTCGGTTGTAGGACAATGCTTGATTATTCCGATTTATATCTAAGGACTGATGTTTTACTTCTGGCAGATATTTTTGAACAGTTCAGAACAACATCGCATAAAACTTACGGTTTAGATCCCGCTTGGTCATATACGTTACCTGGATATGCTTGGCAGTGTACAATGTTTCAATTATATAAATCTAATAATATTAAACTAGAACTCCTAACAGATTTAGAAATGATAATGTTCATTGAAAAAGGCATTCGTGGTGGGTTGAGTCAGTGCTCAAAACGGTATGCTGAGGCTAATAATAAATATATGGATTCATATGACTGCTCTAAAGAAGATTCATATCTCATGTATTTTGATGTTAATAATCAATATGGATGGGCCATGTCTCAATTTCTACCTTATGGCAATTTTAGTTGGTTGAATGAGAACGAAATTTCTACTTTAAATGTATGTGATATTCCTGATGATTCCGATAAAGGATACATTCTTGAGGTTGATTTAAGCGTTCCACAAGAACTTCATGATGAGTTTTCTGATCTGCCACCTTGTCCTGAACATCGCACACCTATTGGAGCAAAAAATGCCAAATTATTAGCATCTTTATATAATAAAAGTGAATATGTCATACACTATAGAAATCTTAAACAGGTATTAAAATTGGGAGTAAAGCTAACAAATGTCATCGAGTTCTCGAATTTAGTCAGGCTCCATGGTTAAAGTCATACATAGACCTTAATACTCATTACGTCAGCAGGCTAAAAATGAATTTGAGAAAAATTTATTTAAGCTGATGAACAATGCGGTGTTCGGAAAAACGATGGAGAATATTCGGAAACACTCTTCAGTAAAACTTATTACCAAATGGGATGATCGCTATGGCGCAGAAGCATTAATTTCGAGACCTGAGTTTAAGTCTTCAGTAATTATAAACGAAAATCTTGCTCTAATAGAACTGGCAAAAGCCGTTGTATATTTTAATAAACCTATTTATGTGGGTATGTCCATTCTGGATCTGGCAAAGACTACAATCTACGACTTTCATTATAATTATATGCGAAAACGATTTTCTAATTGTAGAGTTCTCTATACGGATACCGATAGTCTTATTTACGAAATAAAAAAAGATAATATATATGATGTTATTAAAGATGACTGTACAATGTATTTTGATACAAGTGATTACTCACATGATAATATTTATGGAATTCCCCAGGTTAATAAAAAGGTACTAGGTATGATGAAAGATGAGAATAATGGTCGGATTATGACACATTTTATTGGGCTTAGATCAAAAATGTATGCAACTAAACTGTTTTTTACCGAAGAAGAACTAATGCAAGAACGGGTTAAACTGGAGGCGGAGAATAAAGAACGAGAAGAAATCGAAAAATGTCTTGCCAGTAAAGGAATCACCAAAAAAATTAAAGGAATTAAAAAATCGGTAATTAAAAACAAAATTACCTTTGATGACTATGTAGAGTGTCTGAATAACTACACGGAGAAAATGGTTACACAAATGCTAATTCGCTCAAAAAAGCACGACATCCACACAATTAGGCAGGAGAAAATAGGACTTAGCCCATATGATGATAAGCGAAAAATACTTCATAAATCTGTGGAGACGCTCCCATGGGGGCATTATTCAATTATGGATGAGATATAAACTTGATATATCATTATAATTTCTTAGATATAGGGTTAAATTCCACTATAGAGATCTTTGGAGAAACGTAATGGAATACAAGTCAAGCATCCGAGCCATGCATCATCGAAGCAGAGGTTCCAGCAGTTGTCATCCTATGAATATTATAACAGTTTAAATATTTTTATTACCATAGCTTGTAGTGTATTACTAACTAAACTTGTATATAAAATTGTTAAAAGTCAATGTACAATGTGGTTTAAATAAATTAATTTAATACATACAATGTGCTTTATTATACCGACATATACCGGAAA
>JAHBCN010005667.1:27500-54027 GCA_019359885.1 Listronotus oregonensis | reverse complement strand
GACCAGCTTACGAATAATTGGAAGCCAGTGATCAATACGCTTCACGAGCAAGGCTTATACCCCTACCATGTACAGCGTGTACAGCATTTTTAACTTGGAGACTACGCCAAGCGTATGGAATTTTGTAAGTGGATAATTAATAAAAATCGTCATCTTGTACCACAAGTACTTTTTACTGCCGAAGCTACATTTACTTGTGAAGGCATCATAATAATACAGCCCCACAAAAAAAAATATGAAGATCCGTGGGTTGGACCATGATATTCCCATGTATTTTTCAAAGCTAAATCCTAATCCGGCCTCAGAAAAGGCCCTACACGTCTAGGATTGGCCCCAGAATCCGAAAACTACCCCTAGTTGTGTGATTAAAGCGTGCAAAACTCTATTTTTCAATGCTCCTTAGGGGTAGTTTTTGTCCTACAGGGTAAATTTTAGTGAAGGAAAAACTTTTCAACAACTAATTCGAATTCAGGGTTGTACATTAGAATGCCATGGTTAATTATCTGGCATCCAAGGTCAATCCTAGACGTCTAGAGCCTTGTCTGAGGCCGGATTTAGATTCGGCGTCGAAAAATACATGGGAATATCATGGTCCGATCCACGGATGTTGACCTTTCTTTGTTTGGCTATGTAATCGAAACTCCCATGTATTGTCGGACAAAAATCCCTACGGAATAGCCGAAAGTAATTTTCAAAACAGGTTTTTAGTAAACTAAACTAAGCTATGCAGCGTGAGTAATAATAATTTAATTGGTCCTTTTCTCTTGAAAAATCGCCTTACAAGGGATCAGCACTTACGTTTTTACAAAATGAATTGCAAGGACTACTGAAGGAGATTCCAGAATTTAAATGTATATTCAACACGACGGAGCGCCTCCCATTTCGATCGTCGGGTGAAGCAATATGTGGAGCAACGATTTCCAGGGCTATGGACTGGTCGCGGGGGTCCTATTAGTTGGCCTCCTAGATCGGCAGACCTCACGCCGTTGGACTATAATTTATGGGGTTGGTTTAAAAATAATGTATACAAAGTAAAAGTAAATACTAGGAATACATTAATTAGACGCATTAGAAATGCGGTATTTTTTAAAATTTACTAAAGCAATGATTTATTTAAAATAATGTTATTGTCGAATATTTCGGTTTAACAATATTATTATTTTATTTAACTTTGTAACTTGAAGACAAATGAATATTGGATACCAACATTTGCGTTTTTTCTTATTTTTTGATGCATTCCTCCCGACTTACCCAAGATACAAAAAGACATAAATAAACCGATCAAAAGCCTATTTCGACAGCTCGATAAGTGTTTACTGCATGGATTTATGTGAATTATTTTTAATATACCAAAATATTAAATTTAAATATGTATATTTTAACACCAAAATTTGTTTTGTATCAATATTGTTAATATATTTACTGGGTATTGGCTTTAATGACCCAAATAAATACAAATTACAGAAATTTATTGATACACGTTTTGCCCTATAACTAGGATGTAAAGACTTTTCATATTTGACATCAAATACAAAATGCCACCGTACCGCTTTAAAGCACCCGATAATTAGAGTTAACAAGGGCTTAAAATACCAGGACCCAATAAAAAGAAAATAGGCTATTACTGTCATTTGTGTAGACCGCAAATACTTCCCTATAAGTGACATTTAATTTATTACCAGAACGGTAGATAGTAGCATTAGTGTAGTAAATTGATGTATGTTAAGTATTCCGATAGCCGTATTTTACCACACAGAGAACCCACTTGGGCTATTTTAGTAATTGCAACTAAATTTTCGATCGGTGACATAGGTTTAAGTATTTAGCAATTTTTGGTAAATGTAGAACTGAAGGTATTTAAGTATTTTTTTATAATTTGAAAAGTTTTGTTCAATACTATAAAATAAGTTTTTTTATATTTATTTAAAATAACAAGGTAATTTAAATTTTAATTAAACCAACTCCAAAAAAAAAACCGAAATTTGTGAAATAATATTTTTTATATACACCCTCAATTAACCAACAAAAGCTAAATAAAAATTAGGTTCGCAACAAATTAAAGGCCTACAAATTTTTTAAAAGTTTGGAGCAAGCAAAGTCATCTTTTTTATTCTAATTGAGTTTCATATTTAATAAATTTGCTTGCAACAACCTCAAAAAAAATGTAGGCCCTAATTTTTTTGTACCTATTTCTGATTTTGTTTTTGTTAGTTACATGGAAAAAATATTATTTCATAATTTTGAATTAATTTTTTTTTGAAGTTTAATTTTTTTAACTTACCTTTTTATTTTATAATTTGTAATTTTAATTAAACACTGAAATATTTTTTTTGTAACAAGTACTAATGGGCTTTTGTAAATATTTAAAGATGTTGTTAAATCTTACCAAGGTCTTAAGATGATTTTCCTTTGATACTACATAACCGTAGCGCGTTTCAATAGGCCAGGCCGTTACACCTACACGTATAAGTCCATATCATAAAAATTACTGAACCGATTTTGATGAAAAATTTGATAAATAACAATGGTTACAATCCGGTTTTTAGTTTCGGAGAAATGCGTGGACTACATGCAAACATATATAAACCTATAAAAATTTATATATTTGTTGGGGGTGCCAAACAGAAAAAATTGAGAAAAACCCAAAAAACCCGATAAAATTCACGATCTAGTATTTTTTTTTGGTATGATTTTATCATCTTGCGGTTTTTTACTTGTTTCTCTCTTTGTTATATTCAACCGTTAATTGCAAATACATTGCTTCATTACTAATTGTGTCCTATTAAAGTCTTACATTGATGACATTTTGTGTCTGACAAAAAATAAGGAATCGGTAAGTTAAATTGGTACATGTACCGGCAGAAACCTGGTAGCAAGGGAATATTTAGACTACCACTATATAAACTATAATAGATACAAAAAAATTTATAAGACAAAAAATAAAACTTTCTAAATTGTATATTAAAAAAGTTATATAAACATTTTAATAAAATAAATAATAAAGGAGATATAAACGAAAATATAATTTTGACAAAAAATTTAGTCCAAAATGGGAAACTTTTTTTTAATAATATAGTTATTTACATTTTTTATTATAAATCATTTATTTCATTTATTTAAATCTTAAATTACTTTTAATTTGCAAAAAAAATAAAAATATAATTTTTAAATTTTTTTCAGGGGTATGCCTTAAAAAATCCTGAAAATTCGGTTTTTTAATTATAACTAGAAGAATATTGCATTTAGACAATAGGTTTACATAATCCAAATTAAAGGTCTTGTAAAAAACATAGTTTATGTGTTATAAAGTTTTACGGATCTTTTATAGGTTTTGAGATATTGACGTTTCAAAATTAAAAAAAATCGTTAATATCTGAAATTACGCCTTTTCTCGAGTTTTTGCTGTTTGACCCCAATTTTAACTTTAGATTGGTGTTCAGCGAAAAAAAAAACGCCAGAAAATCTTATTCCGCCACCCAGCACACACCACTTTTTTTTGTAGACTTGCGATATCATTAGTGAATATTTTGCAATTTCAATATTATTACATACTTACGTGTCGAATTGATAACCTCCGTATTTTGAAATCGGTTAAAAAGAGCTTAATAGTATAATATCTTTGTTAGTCTTTTTCGTAATACAAATTAAATTCTTTCTTTAGGGTTAGACTATTTCAGCTAAGTTCCAATATTAAATCTTGAATGAGAGCAAACACGGTTTTGTCCCTGGTCTGCAGCACATCATCTGTTTGTTGCAAATTATTGTTAAAAAAATTTTTTAAAATTGACTAAAAATCCCGGGACTTTTAACAGTCTTTTTTATATAAACCAATTATGTAACGGATTAAATAGGGTAAACCTGTACAAAAAATATTAAAAAATAACTGCTATGGGTTTAAAAAAAAATTAAAAAAGAAACTAAAATGAGAAATAGAAAAATGCTAACAGGGCGATTCAGGAAAAAGTATACATACGACTACCAAAGATAGAGTACTTTAGGGTTAACTAAGATCACCTATTAAATTTTTTAAGGTTCCAAAGGGTTTTTTTTATAAATGGGCTAAAACTTTTTAAACCCGCATTTCCTGGCTATTTTAACCCAAATATTTTAAAATTTGTTTTGTACGTTATAAATCTTTTTATAAATACAGAACTACAAAAAAAATCCAGGTCCGGACTAAAAAAATTTAATAAATTTTGCAAAGAACAACACCCTGTATAAAGATTGTCCATATTATTAAGATGATAATTAAATCTCTTAAAGTTTTTAAAAAATACTAAATTTTTTACATATAACACAAATTTAAACAAGAATTTTTTTTTTTAAAAAAAAAACTTTAAAAATTGTATACGTATTATTTCTACAGCTTCCAACATCCTCAAATTTTGTTTTAAGGTCATATATATTCACGTGACCTTTTTAAAACTACATAATATTTATTTTAAGACTAAATTTAATAAGTATGACTTGTTCTTGATATTAGTAAGTAAATAAAGAACCTTTTTGTAAAAAACATAAATAAAAAAGATATTTTTATTTTAGACAACTTTCTAATAAGGAAAACTTTGTTGAAAAACTTAATTAATTAGCCACTTCTGCTCAAATAAGAAGCATTTCTGTTCAGAATAAAGATAAAATTCAAATTGATTTTGTCGCTTCATAAAAGCCTTCTAGCGCTGTTTTTTTCCTTTAAATAAAATCATTGGAAAAACTTTTTTAGATCGAACAGCAAATTACTTTTTCTAGTATTTATTAAGGCAGTGCTGTAACAGTCGATTTATTTTTTGGCGATCGCTAATTTATGAGTGGTTATTAATGTATACCAAATCATTCATAAATAGTTTTTTTATTGCAAGTTTTTTTATTAATCAACAATCGTAGTATGGGCAACTAAATATACACGCAACAATATCTAAAACAACTTCAAAGGTGTTTCAGCAAAAAACTATATTCCTGTAAAAATAAAAGCTTAAAATATGCAGATTATTTATGACTTTGTTATTATTAAAGTGCTGGACAAATAAACTTTTTCCCATTCTGAACTGACTTAAACTATTAGCGAAAACCACTGGCAAAGTTAGTGCGCACCTTTATTATCTTCATAGGTTAAAAAAGAACACCAATACACTCAGTGCGCACTTGTTCCACCAAGGCTTTTGCCATATTCGGTCCAATGTCAATGGGTAGGAATTGACAGAACATAACTGTCAATCTCTCATTCAGCCGTAGTTAGATGCGACATGATATCCGAAAACAAATTGAAAGACAAATTAATTTCTATTGATACTATAGAGCACAAGTTTACGGACATTAAGTATGTCACCTATCCATAGAAGCAATATAATGTTTAGATTTACCAGCTAGATTAGTCATATTTATTTTAAATATTGCAGGTATATGTAAACGGTAGATAAAAATTTAAGCAGTCCAGACCATTTCAACTCAATAAAATTAATAACATAATAGTACACACATCAAAGAGGCACGATCAGTAGTAATATTTTTCAAATTAAGTAATATAATTGTAATGAGGCAAACAAAAATAATCACAATTTAGAAGATTATTTACTAGGGAATTATTATAGTTAAGTAATTTAATGGTTATATTTAAACATTCTATTTTTTTTTATTTACTTGTGCTTTGTATCTGACAAAACCTTGTAATTCAAATATAAACACAATGACATTTGTAACGTTCGTGGCCTTCTACCAATATATATCCCCAAATTTTTTTTTTAATTATGATTTCTACAATTAAATAACGAAACGATCGCCGAAAAAATATTGTTACTTACTTAGGCATTATTTGGCAATTACTGATCTCAACTGTTAAGGCGCGCGATTGTTAAGGCGCGTGATTGTTAAGGCGCGCGATTGTTAAGGCGCGCGATTGTTAATCGCCCTTTTTTTTTAATACCTTTTTTGGGTATTTCGGGTGTTGTTTTTAATTTAGATCTTTGTGATAAACATGGGCCATACTGTACAGTATACAGATTGGGTCAACGAAAAAAAAAACAGAGGCTATTGTGGGCAAACCTTTAATTAAAAAAAAAACCCTAAACCCGTCAAATTTACTTTTCAGGGTACACTTAATAATCATAACGTTACTTTCACACTTAAAACCCCTTAAAAGTTGATGAAACAACCCCTAAAATGGAAACGGTGGTCAAGTTATATCTCATTTTAAAGATCTTTCGATTTCAGTTTGGATTAGTTAGTAGTTTTGGAGATTTATGCGTTAAAACAATAAAAATTTAATTAACACTTATGCTTAATTTATTAATTTATTATAGTATATATAATATATATATATATATATATATATATATATATATATATATATATATATATATATATATATATATATATATATATATATATATATATATATATATATATATATATATATATATATATATATATATATATATATATATATATATATATATATATATATATATATATATATATATATATATATATATATATATATATATATATATATATATATATATATATATATATATATATATATATATATATATATATATATATATATATATATATATATATATATATATATATATATATATATATATATATATATATATATAATAATTTATAATACTTATAAAAATGGTTATATAATATTTAGTTAAATCATCTCTAACAGAAATATACTGCATGCAAATTTGTGAACAATACATTTTTTTTCAGGTAATAGAACCACAAGTAGCCGTGCTATGGTTCACTTTCTATTGGAAAAATTTTATAATATAAAAACTTGGTAACAAAAGAGAACAGCATATTCAGCCCTAAATGTTGCAGGGCGTTCTGAATTTTTTATTTAAATAATTCACTTACTATCAAACTTTGTTAGGACAAAGCAATGCAGGCTTTAAAAAAATTATCCACTTGTGCTCTATCAAAGTCTCTGTGACTTAAGTTATGAGTACAATAGTTAAACAGCTTTTTAATATTTAATACGTTCAAAATAGAGAAATAACACAATTTATTTCTACTGCAAAATTACAACTTACCTTGCATCGACTTACACTTTTTTGAAAAATTGGACTAAATTTAAAAAGAAGTTTTAAAAAAAGACACCAGGCATGCTGGGCTAATTATCTCATCGAAGCCTTTGAATTCCAATCGGAGATTCGTTTAAAGTAATAAAGTAACACTATATTATTAACAAAAGCTTATAATTTAAACACAAAAGACTCTAACCTTACCCTAAAAGGCTTAAAACCTTTTAAATACGTACAAAGCTTTATTCCTTTGTGCATGTGTAATTGTAAAAAGTAGTAATATTGTTATTAAATTTATTTGACGGCATTGATAACGACAAATTTAAATTTTTGAAGCCTTAATCTGATCCAGCAATATTTTTTAACTCAATTTATTTGGTTCTTAGTAAATTTTAATAAAACCTAATTTAAGAAGAAGGAAAAATACAACAAGCAAAGAAAAAATATTTGGATATGTAAAAATAATTTTGATGCCCTTTTAAATGCCCTAATTATTTTTGTTTGAAAGCTTATATGTATTTTGTATTAAAATAATAAATAATTTTATTATGGCAGGTTGTTAGTAAAAGTCTGATCTGATAATTATAACAAAATAACGTGATGATGCTATGCCCCTAAAAGTAAAAAAAAAAAAATTTAAAAAAAAAATAATATTGTTACCAAATTGTTGCTTTCAATAAATATTTTAGGCCACATAAAAACTTTTTTCAAATTAAAAAAAAAAACAAATTTAAATATTGCTTGGTAACTGTACAAAATTTATTATTTGCCAAAACTGGGTTTATTAAGAAATTATTTGGCTATTCTTAAAATGTAGAACGCTAGGCATGAGGGTTTAATAAATACGACATATTGCAAAGCCCGTTTATCGCACATTTAATTTAATAAATATAGTAAAATATTATTATTTTTTTATTGTTTTTCTCTTAAGCACTTTTAGTACCCGTGGTATTAAGTTATATTATTAGAATCAGGTCGAAAACTTTTCTAGGGAGACCAAGGAGGGGTAACCACAGTATTTTTGTTATAAAATCCTAATAGATGTGTTATTTGCATAGCACAAACAAATCTTTTAGGAGAAATAACCTACATTTTACAAGATATTATTACATTACACAAGACAAAAACTTAAAAGGTAGTAAAAAGGGGTATTTTATTATTTAGCTAAATTTATAAAAAATAAGATTAAAGTATGTTTAAAATATAGCTACGTACCGTTATTTACTAAGAATCAAATACCGTTTATTTATTTGCAAAAAAGTTGTCATAAAATATGTCAAAAGGTGTTGCGTTTTTGTTTGAGGCGACTTCAAATATAAAATGTTTTTTCTATCTAATTTTTTAAATAGAGCCATTTGTATATAAAATTACTGTAATACATCAATAAAAATAATTTTTCACTCGGATGTTATCAATAGAACGCCCTTTTCATTTAAACGTTTTAAACAAATTAAGTTAAAAGCTAAATAAAGATTTCAAAAATATTTCTAAAAACAGTAAAACCACCGCATTAATTTAATTTTCTAATGCAAACCAACGGTAAATTCAAACGTGTTTAAATAGAAGAGATAAATCCTATGGATTTTAAAATTATTGGATAGTCCCAATTACATTCATTAATCATAAGCAAACAAAAAGGTTTTAAATTGAAAAGCTTTAAATATATTCAGTAAAAATATGTGTTTTACATTAATTACGGGTATGTTATTATATATATATATATATATATATATATATATATATATATATATATATATATATATATATATATATATATATATATATATATATATATATATATATATATTATTCCTTTAGCATAAGTACTTTTTTATAAATGGTAGGCTCCTTTACTGCCTTGAAGACAAATAATCTAAACAAATTTTACACATACAAAAGTAAAGAACATTATTAAGTTTAAGGTTAACAAAACAAAGAAGTGGTAGAAAATTATGCAAAAATTATTTTTATTTTTGAAAAATCTTTTTTGTTTATATAACTTTTAACTGACTAATAAAACATTGGCACCAAAATTTAAAATTTATTTTTATTAAATTGTTTTAAGAAACTTACAAAACACAAATATTTTATAATAAATAATAGCTAGCCTATTTAAGTTTTTTTTTTTAATGTATGTAAATATAACTGCAGTTGCATACCTACTATTTTTTTTTAGTTGGGTCGAAATCTAAAAATACAGAACTTAAGCAAAAATAGCATATTTTAAATAGTTTTTGGGGGGTTTACTTGCCAGTAATGTTTTCATGCAATAGGACCACTTCGGTCCTGGTTCCAGGGTATAGAGACTGAGTGTGCTTAGCCCTATTTTTTGTTAATGTAATTAATGTTTTTCTGTTATCAGGAAAGGCACGCTGTTTTTTTAACATTTAAAATTTGAAGATTTATTTAGATTTTAATAAAAAGACACTTTTAATAAGAATATTTTTTTCTTTAATTTAAACAAATATAAAAAATAAAATTTTTAACAACAAAGTAAGCGTTTTAAAAATATTTTTTTTTGAACAATTTAGAGAAATATTTTTGTTTTTATTTCCTAAAACCAATTATCATATTAACCACTGGTACCTAAAAAGTATATGTAAATATAACTGCGTTTGTACACTTAAATTTTTTTTGTTATAAGGTATTTTTTGAGTTCGGTCGAAATCCCATAATACATATGTAGCTCAAACAAAAATAATATGTTGTTCTGTTATAAAAAAATCGATGTTGCTTTTGTACGATTTAAAATTAGAAGGGTTTTTTAAATTTTAAGAATTTTATATATATATATATATATATATATATATATATATATATATATATATATATATATATATATATATATATATATATATATATATATATATATATATATATATATATATATATATATATATATATATATATATATATATATATATATATATATATATATATATATATATATATATATATATATATATATATATATATATATATATATATTAATATAAAGATTCTAGAGATAAAGTGAACGTCTTAAAAACAATTTCTTTTCTTAATTCAGAGAAACATGCTTGTTTTAATTTCATAAAAATAATTATCATATCAATCACTGCCATTTAAAATGCAAACCAAAGTCTTGTATAAATAAAAACAAATTGTAGTCTTTTACATGAAAAATGGGGTATTTTTAATCCCAGTGGGATTTACGTAAAAAGACAAAGTAGACAATACATTGTTTCCATTGGAAACTTTTGTTTCTAACTATTTCGATTTGTCTTTACGTGGCTTAATAGTTTTATTTTAAGTATATTATTTATTTTTTAAATTGTTAAAAAAGTCAGAGTTTTGAGTACTTTATTAAATAGGTAGCTTTTAGAATCTGTTCACTAAAATATATATAATGTTAAAATTACATCAGCCTTTAAAGCAGCATATAGAGAGCTTCTGGTTAGTGCAATTACAAAAAACTTCTTCTGGACATGGGTTTCGTCCAAGATAAGATTAAGACAAATTATTTTACAAAAATATTAATGTTTTTAAAATACCGTTTTGTCACTTTAAAATTAGTTTAAAGGCATTGTCATCAAAATTAAATGTTTTTTTCTACTTTGTATACCTTAAACGCCCATAAGTAGGGTAGAATTTCTTACGACACGGGCATTTTTCGGAGAGTTGGAAAGCTGCACCTGTGCAACCTGTCCACAAAAAAGGATGCAAAACCCTCCCTTCTAACTAAAGACCTTTATCTCTTCTTTCTGTCGTTTGCAAAGTAATGGAAAAATTAGTTTTTTTTCTTACGCTCTTCCACCTAAGCTTTGCTCTTGGCTGTCCAGTTTCCTTTCTAATCGACGTATATCAGTTACTCTAGATGGTCATTCTTCCAGCTTCTACCAAATTAATGCTTTGGTGCCCCAGGGCTCAGTGCTGGCACCCACGTTGTTTCTTCTACACATTAACGATCTTCTCTCTTCCACAATTAATCCCATTTATAGTTTTGCTAACGATAGTACCCTCCACTCTAGTATTCAATTTCTTAAGCCACCATGTAATTCCGATTTGGAAAACAAGCGCAGGTCAATGTAGATATCTCTTTCACAAGACCTTAAACTTGGATTGGGGCGCCAAAAATCTTGTTCATTTTAATGCCTCGAAAACTCAGTTCCTTGCCGCGAAAAAAGTCGGCCAATGCTCATTCGTTACATATGAGCGGCCCAGTTCTGCAGAACAAAGAGTCGTTTAATCTTGTCCGCGTTACTTTTGAGGATGACCTCAACTGGCCCAAGCACATTACATCCATAACTTTAGTAGCTTCAAAAAGCTTGCATTTTTCTTTCGAGCCAGAGAGTATTTTTCTCCTTCTAATCTGTATACTCTGTATGTATCCCATATCAGACCCTCCTGGGAAATGGCGTCCCCTACAACACTTAGCATTCTGGATTCCATTCAAAAAAGAGGCGTTCGTCTTATTAATGATTCCACGCTCACAGAAAGGCTTTTTCCTCTTGCCCACCGTTAAGCTGTAAGGGATCTGTCACTCTTCTATAGGTATTTTCACGGCTTCTGCTCAAAGGAGTTGGCCAGTATAATTCCTTTTCTGGCAGCTCCCAACAGAGCAACACGTAGTGAAACTTTTATGCATCCTTTTACAGTTCAATTAGAAAGGCCCCGAACCACCCTCTTTCTTCGTTCCTTCATCCCTAGAGTGTTAAGACTATGGAACCTGCTGCCCGCAGAAGTTTGTCCTTCTTCTTCCAATCTCCAAATATTTAAGTCCTGTGTAAATAAACTTCCTCTCACTAAACTTAAGACACCCACGGTACGTTAGTACTTAGGCATCAGCCTTTGTGGACTGTCTCAAGATAAAAAAATGCCACGTACATAACACTTCTTTTATATTGGTAATTTTTTTTTGTTATTTCAGTATAAAATAATTTTAAAATATTGGAAAAGGTCAAAATGTATAACATAGGATATAACATATATTTAGTTAAAAATAAATTTTATTTTATGAAATATTTTATTTTCTTTTGCTAGTTACTTTCCTATTTAAAATTTCTAGATTGTTGTTATGATATCTTATTGGAAAAAAAAAGATAAAATAACCTACTAAAAGTGCTTTTCCTCTTGTACTATATTACACGCCCAAAGCAACTTGCTAGAGTTTCAGGTGTGTTTATATTTACCTTCCCAAGTGCATGAATACGAGATGCCTTAGATATATTAGATGTAATCTTTTTGCGAACTTATACTGAAAGGGCATACGCTAATATATTGAATAATGTGTACATAATCACATTGTTGCTCTAAATATGAATTACCTTTATGACAATAGTTAGATAGTATTTTTAATTCTAGATGCTTTAAATTTTTACAATTTTGTACTGTATCATATTCTATAATTTTTAAAAGTTAAAAAATTGTGTAGATAAAGTACGAATTTTATCTTAAAACAAAACCTAAAAGGACTAAGGTCATAGAGTATTCTATAAGGTATATTAACTTGCAATACATTTTTTTAAGCTAGAAACATTTTAAACTATCACAGCACATTTGCGGAAAAATCCTAACTATAAGGGAAGTTATGTAAAAAAATGAAAGTTAATACAAAATAAAGACGCAAAACTTATTAACTTTATGGATAATTCTAGTAGAGAAACCTTCAAAAAAAGCACCACAGAACCCTTTACAATATTTTCCAAATACACTTTTTTACTTTAGCTTCAAATATTTTAACATTTATTATTATCTAATAAAGGCGTATCAGATATAACATAATTTAAGAAAAAAAGTAAAAAAAAAGATAGTTAGACCCTTCTAAATTAATTGTGCCTTTGTTTAAACCAATATTTATTAAAATGTGAGAAAAAGTGAAAAATCCCATAAAAAATTAATAGGCCTTTAAATATTTAGCCTAAAACAATAACCTAAATAATAAAAGCCTAAAAATTGTTTTTAAAAATCTCTAATATAAAATTTAATCCTAAAATATTCACGTAAAAGTAATTGCCTTTTTCTTTGTAGCATAAAATCTTAGGTATAAAATTTACAATCCACTTATAATGCAAAAATTTTAAATGGGTATTTGTAGGAAAATAACCTTTAAGGGAGCTTTGATACAATGTGGATCTATTAAATCCCTGGAATGCATATTTATAAAAGGAAAATAGCATTAACGTCAGACATGAAAGCCAAAGTTTCGCCTAAATATTCATTTATGCTATAAATAATTTTGCGTAATGCATATTTACCAGAATATGGAAAAATTAACTTATTTTAGACTATAACTTTGATAATGTCATTTTGTACTCACCTGAAAAGTTAATTTTACATTTAATATATTTTCTTTTTTTTTTAATATTCATGCAAATTTACAATCAGTTTCCATCCAACTATAAGTAAATGTTTTGAGTGTATATTACATGAGGGAGAAATTGCCCAGTGACAACTCTTCTTTGGTTAGTTACATATTAGCTTTGTTCGCGGGTCCAATTCTGAACCGGTTCAGGGACTATTCGCATGCGCAATATAAAAACGGTCGTTCGCGGTAACACAATTCTGAATTTTTAGTAACAGTTTAGCGTTCGCGGATAACATCGGATTGGTTCGTTACTGATTCAGAATCGGTTCTTGTAGTCCCCGATTTTGATGGGATTGTTCGGTTGCTGTTCATGCGCAATATCAACATTCTCATTATCTGTTTGCTGTTTGTTGTGTTTGAGGTGAACCTTAAGAATTTTGCCCTTCTTAATTTAGCTTAATACCTACTTAATTTAATTGGAAGTATAAATCGATCCACACAAACCTGTTACTTTAAGTTTTTAATTTTCCTTAATTCTTATAGTTAAGTTTATCTTGATTGTAAAGTATAAAGCAGTAATATAGTGTTTTTTTTTAACAATTATTTATTTATCTGCTAAATTATTTTTAGATAGATATTTTCTTCCATCGATCATGTCCGACCACTTGTCCTTTAGCGATGAGGATATGGAAGAGTTATTAAAACTTACTGAACAAACTTGGTAAAATCAGGTTAAGTTAACAGTCAGCTGTTGGAGAAATTAAATTGAAATCCGCGCCGTTCGCGGTAAATGAAAATCCGGAACCGGTATATAATTAGACATGCGCCTTAAGACAATCCTGAACGGTTCAATTCTAGTTCAGAATCGGTTCTTAACGTGACCCGCGAACAAAGCTATTATTATATATTGACTAGTCTAACAAGTCTGTTGGCCAGAGTTTCCTCAGTCTTCTTACAACCTCCGGGGGAGTGTATAGCTGCCTTGCCTCAGCATTAGGATGGCCTGGTAATCCGTTTAGGTAGTTTCTTATATTTCTATGTATTTCTTATTCTACCATCGGTTTAGCTAAGTCATCATGGAGTGTCTTGTTGCTTACATACCAGGGAGCATTAAATATTGTTCTGTTTGTTTTGCGCAGTTGCAGCGATATGATTTTCGTTAGCGGAAATTATAGCAGTGTCATCAACAAATGTTGCCATCAGTGTTATGTTTGTGGTAGGGATATCTGCAGTGAATATGAGGTATAGGTAAGGGTCCAGCACGCTACCCTGAGGTACTGCTGCTCTGGTCGGAAAGTATGTTAAAGTTTCTCTATTCAGTTTTACTTGGAAGTAACGATCTTCAAGGTAGGACTTTAGGATCAGGTAATAGGAAGTTGGGAGGATTTGTTTAAGTTTATATAGGGTGTCGACATGCCAGACTCTGTTAAATGCTTTTTCTACATCTAGGAATGCTGTATTTCTTTTTTTCAAAACTTGTATGGATTTTATTTACAATTCTGTGAATTTGTTGTGTTATGGAGTGCATTTCACGAAAGCCAAATTGATAAGTAGGTATCTCTGAATCTAAGTTAGTGTATTATATTTTGTTTAAAAGTACAGAGCCGTATTTAAATGTATAATGGAGACACATATTTTTAGAAAGATTATCATTCACAGGGAATTTTATCATATAAGTAACTATGTCATTTTCTGTGGTTAAATAATAATTTAGCACGCTTATATTTGGCCTTATTAAAGAAGTTTAAAAATCACAGTTTTTACTGCATACATTTTTAATTTTTATTACATTGCCATTTTTTATGGCATCCGATAACATTGTGGCAAACGGAACACTTGTGTATATTGTTCATCACTTAAGACGTCAATTGGATAACTAAGGCCAGTTTTTGTATGCACTGCTTAAAGACTATCACCTCTGGGCTTATTATTGTTTCCTTTTCTGGTTAGAAAAACTTTATACTTTTAAGAAATTAAAAAGTATTTTCTCGTTATATGATAATATTTTTTTTATGTTAGTAATTTGAAGATCCTTTCTGCTGTCCCCACCAGCTGAAAGTCAGACGCCAAAATAGCGTAAACAATGCAGAGCATAGAACTTGCTGGATATTGTTTTATTTCTTTACTTATACAGGGTGTAAAAAGGTATGATGCTCACGATTTTAATGGGCGATAGTGGAGCTTAAAAAGAGTCAAAAAAGCCAAAAGCATATGGGTCAAAAGTTAATTGCCTTTAAAATATGGCTTTTTAGGTTTAAAAAATTTGGCAACAGCGCGCCCGCTTTATCACGTGGAGTCGAACGTCGAACGTTTTTTGCGAGGTTTTAATATTTAAACTTTTTTTTAAAGAAATGTTTATTTACATTTTATTTGTAATTAAAACATTATTGTACTAAGATACTTATTAGGGTGAATATCCGTTTTAAAAACACATATTATTATGTTTTAAAACAGCATTTTACTTGAAGATAAGAAAGTCTCTAACTATAAAAAAAAGAAACAGCTACATTTTAGTTTAAATAAGTTGCTTAAAATGTCGTTATCCACTTTTCGCGAACTTTTAACACTCTCCTGCCTAATTAATTTAGTACCACTAAAAACTGCATTGCAAATAATAAAAAACAAACAAAAATTCCGCGACCAATACACACAATAAATCTCGGCAATAAACAACTGACTTTACGCTACGGATAGCGCTGCTGCCAATTGTTTTTTTAATTATTAACTGGGAGAAACATTACTATTATTTTTTTTTGTAGGCAGAAACATTTAAAACTTGGTTTATTTTATTAGCAACTGAATCTACCGATGGGCGATTAAGACGAAAGTTGCCAATTGTTAAGCTTTTCAGACATAATTGCTACCAAAATTTGTAACTTTAATATCGTTTAGACAAAAATCTGTCAAGTTTGGACACATATGAACTTTTTGACTTGTTTTGAGGTCCACCATCACCCATTAAAATCGTAAGCATCATACTTTTTACACCCTGTATACTTTTTTATAAACTGTTTCATTTTTTTTTGTTTAAATACGATATAATATTTCCTTACCCATAAAAACGTTGCGTTATATTATTTCTTAGATAGAAAAATAAAATAAAATTAGTTACCTTCTGAGTTTTATAAAATACAGATAGTGGTTTACCCTTACTCAATATATTATTTATACAAAGAAACCTTCTTTATATAGGGAAATATAGAAGCCATCTGTGAAAAATCCCAAACAAAAACTGTATTGGATTTAATATAAACAGATTTTTTTACATTTTTCGACTTGAATGTGCTATTGATCGAAAAAAAATATGTGGTAAATTTGTATGTATTCCAGGTTTTTAAACTCAATGTCAAACAAAAAAAGAACCTCTTCTGAATTTGTGGTTTTTTATTTATAGTCGGCAAAAACTTGAAAGAGATAAATGTCATTCGTTATTTTCATTCAGTAGTAAAAAGCAAAATTTATAAAATATTTTAAAATAAAATGTAAATTTATACGTACTGACTTACACAACCATCGGGCCTGGCATAACAAATAGGAGTTAACTTTTTTTATTTTAAATAAATATCATAAATCATGACCTTAGATTAAGATAGATTTCTGTATGTTGTTTGGTTGCTCTTTATTAACAGTTTTTTTTTTATAATATTTTAAAACGAGAAGCGTTATTTAGAAAATTTTATATATGAGAAAGTTTTTATATAAAAAAATTATAGATCTATCGATAAAACTATTATTGATAAATTTTTCTTTGGCTACAAGAATAATACAAAGTGTAATTTATTAGGCCTAAAGCTTATTTGTTATCTTTTCGTTGTTAATTTTTTATCCTAAAAGTCTGTTATACCCACTAAACAAGACATGGCGAGTAGCTAAGCCCGGCCGCGGTAGGTTTGGGGCCACTTAGGTGTGGCAGGTATAAAAATCGGAATAATTTAAATAGTATTTTAACAAGTCTGCCGTTTTAATATTTCATTATGTACCTCTACTGTAATCGGAAATTAATGATGGCAGACCATTTTAGCGGTTCTGACGTCACGGCAGCCACTTTTGAATATTCCAAAAAATTTTAATTTTGAAAGTATTTTAACAAATTTTAAAATGTATATATGGTATTTATTAAACCATTTTGAACTTATGTTAATTTTGTCAGACATTTTTACCGGTAACAAAAACCCGGCGACAGCGCAACCTTTCATTCAGCGAGTGCGTACTTACGTGCATTAAATTTACTTACACCCTGATAATCTGTTTACCAATAATAATACGTGAATAAATTTAAAAAATTATATAAGTATACACGTAAACAAGCACATTTAGTGGTATAAAGACGTTTGGTTTAAAGTTTTTTTTTTATAATTCTGCGCAGTAACAAAATTCCAGGAAATTTTGTAATGTATTGCCTACCTACACACTAATAAATCAGTGTGTAGGTAAGCAACACATTATACTTTGGACATATTTTGGTATAAATTATTTAAAAATATGAATTAGAGCTTTAATTATTTTACTTGTTATATTTCTATAATACTTTTGTGTTTATTATAGTCTTAAAATGGGCCTATTTTCGTTATTGTACATCTTTATATCAGTAAGTGTGCTTGTTTACATGCATACTTATATGATTTTTAAATTTTATTTGCGTATTATTAACACGTTGACGGACACCGACGGGTATACCCGTCCAAGGTCTTAATGTGTAGGCGGACACTTAGGAAATACGACGGGTATACCCGTCTTTATCATATTCAGCTTACGCGGCCAACAACGGGGCTTCCCGTCGATTTTTCACGTACAGGTATACAGAGTGTCGTACTGCACATCAAAATATTTTGATTGGCTGCTTTAAAGTGGCGTGATCTGGTCAGGTTGTCCGTTATGTATGAGCCCTTTTACCGTTTTGTTAGTATGCTTTTATTGTTCAAGGTGGGCGGATCGCTGCGTGCTTTTTGTGATTTTATATCGGTTTAATAAAGTTTAGTTTTTGAAGCTTGAATTGACTGCAAAATGGACGAAAAAAAGGAAGAACAACTCTTGAAATGGCATAATGAAATTCCTAGAGAATTATCTCGAAAATAATACTGATATTGAATCGATCTCCTCTGAAAATGAGCGCGAGCAGAGAAAGAATTATAGTGAGGATAGTGACGATTTTACCAAAGATCCCGATTATAACATAAGCAATACAGAGTCGGACTCGGCCGAAAGTTTAATGACGGTAAGTTTTTTTTACGTTGTTGTACTGTATTTTAAAGAAATGTTACATATTTTAGAGGAAAATGCAGAGATGGTGGAGGGTTGCGAATCATTATCAAATAAGGTGTTAGAAAATAGCTTGAATGTAGATCGAGATGTAGATACATTTACCCAAAATAGTCCGTATCATAATACTGCAGATAATTCTGGAGGTTAGTGCTTATTTATAAGTTAGTAGAAGTAGAATAGTTTGTATAATAATACTCTATTTATTACAGAAAGTAGAGGCATAGGAGATAGTAATGGATGGTCTGATACTCTAAAGGATAATATCAACCTTATGTTTGATATTACTTTATCTGGACCAAAACAACCATTAGAAAACTTTGATGCATTTCAAACTTTTCAAATTCTATGGTCTGAGGAAATTTGGAATCTGATATTGGAAAAAACTAATGAATATGGAAGACAGTTATTTTAATCAAACAGACCTAAAACAAGGTACGAACGTTTTAGAACCTTTAGAAATTACCAGATGTACTGAAAAAGTTTTTGGAGCTTTGTTTGTTGGGAGCTCAAGTAAAATGCAGAGAAATTAGGCAAATGTCTCTTATGATCCTCTTTATTATCATCCTTTTTTTCCCCGCCACAATGTCGGGAAGAAGATTTGAACAGATTCTTCGATGTTTGAATTGTGCAGATGATAACAGACAGAAAGGACGATAATTTATAAAAAGTTAGTGCTCTCGTAAATCTGGTGAAAAAAAAAACTCGCAAAATGCTTTTTATCCCAAAGAAGCATTATCATTAGACGAATCACTGTTATTGTTTCGTGGAAGACTTAAATTTCGCGTTTATATAAAAAATAAAAAAAAGTAAATACGGGATTAAATTTTATGAGCTGTGCAGCAGCGACGGCTATGCCCTAAATATGGAAATTTATAGGGGAAAAACAACGATGATGATGACGCACCTCTCAAAAAATTAACGATTTAGTAAAACGCCTCATGAGTCCTTACATGAACAAGGGACACCATCTCTATATGGACAATTATTACAATAGTGTGGGTCTTTCGGAGGAATTGCTAGGGAAACCCACAAGACCCACACTACAGGTATACGAAGCAACAAACGAGGAAATCCAAAACATATTGTCAGCAAGAAACTGGAAGGGAGAGCACATATGGAGTCGCAAAGGCGATATTTATGTTTCCCAAATGGAAAGATAAACACGACGTTCTGGCAATAACTACTGGTCATCAACCGAAACTAATGGAAGTGAAAATAGGTTTGGACAAAAACGAAAAAAACCTGTGGAAATAGCGGCTTACAATGATAACATATCTAGTGTTGACCGGGCTGATCAAATGATCAGCTACTATTCCCTGTCCAAGAAGACAGTGAGGTGGCACAAAAAGTGCTTTTCCACCTGTTGGATATCTCCACTTGGAATGCCTATTACCTTCAGAAAATGAATCACACAGGAAAGGATTTTCTTACATTTAGACAGTTTCTAATAAGGCGTCTTTTGGGACTCCCGACCAACGAGATTCTAGATGGCAGGGACTTTATATCCCCTAAACCTTCACGAAAAAGGAAGATGGCCTCTACAACTACCAAGGAAGTTCATTTTATGGAAGAAATACCGATTCCAGAAACCTTTAAGAAAAAAGGAAAATACTATTTACGTTGCAGGTATCGTACGAAGGAAAAAATACGAAAAAGAAACCGCTGGCGGTGCAAAACATGTGTGGATAACCGCCCTCATCTGATCCAGGAGCGTGTTTTGAAATTTGGCTACAAATAGTGCAAATTTGCATGTTTTGTTTTAGTTCTCTTCTAATAAACTGGTAATGTAATATTTTTAGTTGAATAAAGTTTTTAGAATATTTTGAACAGGACGGCCATAGACGTCAATGCCCATGTAAACCTAAGTGCTGTTTAATAGGGCATGACGTCTATACCCGTCGCAGTGTTTTCAAAAAAATATTTACTAAAAACCCTTTTCCTTTTTTTGCCCCCTCCGTACTAAAAGCCAAAAAAGTTGAGGCTTTTTTCACAAAACCGTTAAATTTGAGCCTTTAATGTTTGGCGATCAGGGGTGAAAAGGGTTTATTTCACCAAGTACACCCTGGGAGTTTGGGGTTCTCGGGATTTTCCAGAAAAAATGTACCAAAATTAATAACAATTTAAAAACCTTTTAAAAAAACTTTAAAAATTTAAATTTTTAAAATGGTTTCAAATTAAATTTTTGGAATTCAAAAATTTTCCAGACGTGGGGTTTCAAAGGGGTTTGCCTTATTATTTTTCCGCCCCCCAAATAAAGTTATAAAAATTGAAATTAATAATACACAAACTTGTTAAAATACCTCACTGGAACGAATTTTAGGTTTGTCAAAACATGTGTTGTTTGTTTATGATAGCTCTAAGACTATTACCACAAGATAAAAGCTTTAAACTTTATACCCGGTAAAATTTTTTTTTTTAATTTGGGTTTTCCCAACGGGGCTTCTAGTAAATAGAACAGATACCAAAAATTTTAAAAAACCATATTTTTGGAATTAAAAAAAAACACAAAAAGGTTTTCAAAAATCTCAGGGGTTTTCCTTTTTACTTTTTCCCAGCAAAAAAAAACTTTAAAAAGCATATGGGACATTAAATACTTTTGATTTTTCCCCTTTTTTTAAAAACTAAAGGGGGGTTAGGGATTTTTTTCCCATTGGTGGCATAAAATTTTGAAACAAATGGTACAAAAAACCCCCCAAAAAAATTAAGGAATTTGAAAAAAATAAAAAACAAGATTAACTGGGTTTACCCAAATTGGACCAAAAATTCAAAAGGATCATTTTTTAAAAATTTTAATCTTTTGGCGTTTCCCAAAAAATATTTAAATTTTTTAAATAAAGGTGCCCCCCCCCGTGTTCATTTTTCCAACTTTTTTTTAGTTTTTGATTTTAAAATGCTCAGAAAAATTTTAAAATTAATAAATTTCCCAAAAAAAAATTGTAATTAATTCAGGAAAGAATGATTTTTTGGGTTTTTACCCATTTTAAAATAAAACAGGTAAATAAAACTAGGGGAGAAGGAAAAAAAAAATTTTTACCCGTTTTTGACAATTCAGGAAATAGCAAATGCCCCTGGGTTTTTGTTTTTTATTTCTGCTAAAAGAAAAACCCAAAGCCTAAACTTATTTTTTTCCAATGGTTCAGATTTTTTGTGCAAATTTCTAATTTTTCTTTCTTTAAATCCAATTTAAAAATATTTAAAAAAACGGCCCCTAATAAAAGTTTAAATTTTAAATTACAAAATTTTATTTAACTAACAAAATAAAACTATCCTTAGTTTTAATTTTTAAACCCAATAAAGTATACAAAATAATTTCAAACAGGAAATAATTCAAAATTTAAACTAAAAAGTTTTGTTTTGTTCCGGGTTTATAAAATCAAAATCTTAGGCCCGGCGCGGAATCGTTAACCTTTTATTTAAATTTTTAAAAGAGTTGGTTAAAAAAAATAACATTGTTTTTATTCCTTTTTAAAATTGTTTTTTAAATTGGGTTCACTTTTAAACGGTTCAATTTTTTAAAAAGTTTAAAAAATTTTCCCCCCCAGAAATTTTCCCCGGCTCATTTTTTTTTCTAAAAGTCCAATCATTAGGAAAAAAGGCTTTTTGAAAAATTTTTTAAAGTTTTATTTCCATGACTTTTGGGAACCTGTAGTTACTAAAAAACAAAAAAACCAAAAATTTTTTGAAGGTTTTTTTTTAAAATTAATTAAAAGAAGGGCCCTTTTTCCGTTTTTTAGATATAACAAAAATTACTTATATCCCTTTAAATCCTTTAAAAAACCCTTTGTGAAATTCAAAATCCGGTCAGGAATTTTTCACCAAAAAAAAGCCGGAAAAAAGCTTAAAAAAAAGACCCCTTTTTTTAAAAAAACTTTTCTGGGAAAATTTTTTAATTTAAAGGGCGTTTTTTGGGACTAATAGTCCTTCTTCTTTTAAGCTTCCAAAGATGGAAAATTTTGTCCCAAATTTTTTGGGTTTTTAATTAAAACCTTTTTAAACCCCAAAATTTTATCTTCCAAATTTCCGGTGGGGCCCCTTACTAAGGTTTTAATTTGTTTTTAAAAACTTTTAAAGGTTGAATTAAAGCTACAAAAGCGTATCCCACTTTATTAAGGGTTTTAAAAAAAATTAATAAAAATTTGCTGAACCTACCGCGTCGACAAAAAATTTGCGACCGAGGGCTATATTCCTTCTGGTGCCCCCTCCAACGGTCGACCAGTGGCCGTACGGTCGCCAATTTTAAGCCTAGTTCACAAGCGTTAACAATGTTTCCCCCACACCTAAATAAAAATAAAACCAAAAATTTATACTTTTTAATCCCCAGCTTTAAAGTCGTTTTAATATATCGGAAATTTGCCTAATTAATATTCGCTTTTTAAAATAGGCTAATTTTTTATAATGCGAATTATAAAAACTATTATTCAAAAATTTTATCTTTTTGGGGAAACCAAATTAAGTTATTGACTAACATTTGCCGAAAGATAAACGTTTAAATTTAGAAATTGCCCGGGTATACAATGAAAAAAAGGTCTTTTTAGCGCTTTTCGGCTCTTCCCCAAAAGAAAAATGATCGATCGGATAAAAACCCCTTTGGGTTTGAATTCTCTACAAACGGGTTTTTATGGGAAGCATTTTAGACAACTTTTTTATATTTTAGAAAAAAGGATTTTTAAAAAATTATTGTTTAAAAATTTAAAATGGGAAAAAAAATTGGTTGGATTTTTTTTTATACTTTTGGGGTTTAGTCCCGGCGCCGTCGAATCTTCCCGCACGGAACCCCACGGGGGTAATGGGGTTTCGGTCCGCACACCACCATTCAAAGGGGTTTCCTGGGGAAACGGTAGCCCCCCAGGTTCCCCCCCCCGCCAGACTCTTCTGGGGTTTACCCCACCTGGCCCCCTTATGGGGATCTGGAAAGTGCATGGGGGGAAATTTTAATGCCAGGGAAAAGGTGATTCTATATTTTTATATTTGCTTTGTATTTAACTTTGTTAAATTCAGATGGCGACGTCGTTTTTTTTTTCAGGGGGGGAAAGAATTATTTTTTCCCTTTTTTTTATAACCCCTGTTTTGTTTGTTCGGCTTCAAACAGAAAGGGTGTTTTGGTTATTCTGGTGTTTGTTAAGGGGTTTTTGTTGGGTTTTATTTTGTTTTAAATTTGTTTTTTTTTCCCTTGGAAAAAAATTAATAAATATTTATTTAAAAAATTAAAAGAAAAGCTTTCAATTAAAAAGTTCCCTTTGTTTCTTCAAAGCACCACATGAGCTAAAATTCTTGTTTATCTTTTTAAGCCTATTAAGAAAATTGAGCGGATAAAAAAAAAGGGTTTATTCTTTTTTAGGATCCCTTATCTTTTTGGGGAAGCTGGAAAATTAATTTGTACTTAATCCTCAAAGTTGAAAAAACTATTTTGTGAGAACCTTTTCAAATTAAATTACAAAATCTTGGGATCCTATCCTTAATGCTGCCCCCTTTGGGTTACCTTTTTTCCATTTAAAAGGGGGCCCACAGTTGGAAAATTTCAATCTTTAAACCCCCCCTCTCGGCCATTGACCTAAAATAAAATTTAATAATGTTTTTATCCCCACAAAATAATTCTTGTTAACAGATAATCTTTTTGAAAACCCAAAAAAGCTTTTATTGTAATAAAAGGTTTGATAGAACGAGGCTTAAATTTGCTGGTGACTTTATAAAATTGTAGACTACATGCTGATTTTTAAAAAAATATTTGGATAAAATGTTTACAAAATAAAATTAAAAATTATTTAGGCACTTTTTCGACCTTACCGGCTCTTTTCATTTTTTTCGAATTTAATAAAATATTTAACCTAACTTTAAAAATAATATTCCTCCTATAAATATTTATTTTATTTTTCAGTTACCAATAATTTAAATTCTTTATATTTTTTTTGCCCGCTGTCTGCTTCTTCTTTGCTTTTAATGAAAGTTCCCATATCTAATATTATTTTTTAGCCCTGTTTTGAATAAGGGGAAATACTGCTAGCTTCTTTGTTTTAAAAGGACCTTTCAGCATGATCTCATCAACCCCGCTGTGACAGTTTTTTGAAGTATCTCATCCCCCCGGCTTTATAGTTTTAGAAGTTTTTATTTTTTAGGGGAAATTTTTTTTAAATTTTTCCCTTTTTATCTCAGGTATAGGTTTGTGTTGTTATCAAAAATATTTTTCATTATTCTGAAATTTCATGTTTTTTTTTTTGTTTATTTTCTTTTTTTTGGAATGTAATTTTTTGTTGTTGTTTATTAAAAAAAATTGGCCAATCCAGGTTTTCCTGTTTCTCAAAATATTTGTATTTATAACAAATTATTATAATATTTTAACAATAACTTTTTTGTTTGCTTTATTTTTCAAGTTTAAAATTTTTCCCAATCCCAACAAAGATAAAATTTTGCTAAAATCTTAAAAAAAAACTCTTATTTATTAAATTCATTGTTTGGGTTCATTTCATCAAAATCTTATTTTGTTGATGGAAAAAATGGAAATATTGTAGTACTACCAGCGCATTCGCCTTTTTATTATGTCTTTTATTAGTTGATTAGCCGGCGTTTGTCGCTACTGTACTGACAGAAGATAGCTGCGTTCAGAAAGCACGGGTTTGGATTCTGGGAGTGTTTGTTCGTTGGTTTAACCCACAGTCCGCTGCGGGATGGGGAGTTTGGGTGTTTGTACGTGTTTTGGGTTTCATTTTAAAAATCCCCAGAACCGTTCACTCCCGCTGATGATAAACAGTCTAAAATGTTTCTGTCCCCCAGGAGGTTAAATACTCCTTCGCTTTTTCTTTCTTTATATATCGAACACAGACTTCTTCCCCCCACTCTCTAATCAACTTTCTCATTTTTTCAAAACAATTCTGTCATTAATAAGGCCCCTGCACAGTTTTTTCTTTTAACTTCACTCTGGGTTTAAAGCCCAAAAACTTAGTTCCGTACTCAGGAAAACACTAGTACCTATTTGTTTGCGGTGCGGCCTCAATTCATAAAACGCCGCACTCAGCTGCGGAGTATAACCCGCAGCTAGGAAAACGCGCCTTTAACATTAATTACAAAAAAAAACCTACAATGATTTGACTATTATAATAATTGCTAATGTTGTAAGTAATATTTAAAATATATAGAAACAGGCTAATTTTCTCATGCACTTTAAAGTGACAAATGGTAAGAGGTCAAGACAATTAAGACTTCGATTTAAATATGGCGGTTAACAGAACACAGCAAAAAAATATACAAACTAGGAAACTAAAACCTCGTCTTATTTGGCCGGTTCACATGTGAGAGTTTAACTACATATATATTACGTTAATATTTTTTTGTCATTTAAGTTTTAAATTATTTAATTCTTTTTGAGCAAACCAGGTAGCTCTAATCTTTATACCTGTATTTATAAAAAATCTTTTTATAAATATATCAAAGCACATAACTTTGCAAATGACATTATAAGCGTATCACATTACCATCTGTAAGTCATTGTTTAAAGTTTAAAAAGTATTAAGCAACTGCAAATAAGATGATTAAGTAAAACGCCGCTTAAGCAGTTTTAAAAGGTTTCGGGATTGTAGCAAAATTTTGTTTAACTTTATTCAAAAGCCCATTTAGCTGCCAAAACGAAGGCAATAAAATTATTAATTAGAATATTTTACGGTGGAGAAGTTAGCAATACGTAGCCCTAATTGGGGTGGCTGTTTTGTTGGATCCTTTCTAAAATTTTAATAAAATAAATTGCCTCATTTTTCTCTATTTTTGTGTATTTTGTTAAAGTATTGTATTTTTAAACCAAATAATACTCAAAATACAGATTATATTTTTTTTTTAGTTTTTACCACAAAGCCTATTTCCTTTTTTATTACCCCCAATAGCTGGATGTTTGAAAATAGTTTAAACATGCGAGTTACCCGAGAAAATGTTTCTTCATTTATACAGGGTGATCAAAAAGGTT
>JAHBCN010005667.1:0-22500 GCA_019359885.1 Listronotus oregonensis | reverse complement strand
ATAAAGTATTCGTCTGCTTATTATGTGTTTCTTTTGGATACTCCATGAAAAAAGGAGTATCCTCAAGTAAAAATCATCACTCAAAAGTTTCTACTAAAGGGCCGCACACGCATATGGAGGCGGATGCTGTCCATGCGCTGATAGAGCGGAAGAAAAAACTTAACAACACGACCATTCGCGCCCACCTGGATTACGGCAGCGATTTAATCGATAAAGTCAATGAAATATACTGTGCATATTTATGAACTGGAAGATTTTAAAGTTTTACAGTCTTTGTACGATGTCAAAATATGTGAAAATCCATATTTATTCTTGCTCGAAAAAAAATGATGTCAACAAAGAACAAGTTCTTTTGTCAACTATCCATTCAACTGCAAGTAAAACAGAACAGCATGGGAACTCTGTTTTAATTTCTAAACTCAAACGAGTCAGGCCTTATTGGTTTCGAAGACGAGCACACCTTACATTGCCAAATGATTTTTGCTAGTAAGCTTTAAAGTCCAATACCAATATCAATAAATAATGATCTAGTGGCATTACTGCCATGTTCCTGGTTTATAGTAGATTTTATAAAACAACATACAATGGCCACCACAAAGTGGAGTACCTGAAGAGACTTTTACCTAATGTTATTCAGTTTTTGCATCTAAAATACCATTTTGGTTGAATACATAGATGTATTATTTGTATTTGTAAAGAATTATAAATAAAATAGTTAAATACCATTTGCAAGTCAAATAATGCTTTTTTTCTGTCGTTGAACAATGTGAATATCCCATTAGGTCTTATAGTACAATAACTTTATTAGAGGGATACAACACCATGTCCATTAAAAGTAAAAAAAAGCAAAGTAAAGGTTTTTTTATTCTCTTCTTCTTTGCTCAATAACAATAAGTAGAATGTTCTGGTAAAATATTGTTCAAGCATCTCCATCAAATAGCTATTGCCAATAACACTTTTTATTGAAAAAAGTTTAAAACTCCTCTCCTGTAAAGTTAACAAAAGGAAATGGATATAGTGTTATCCTCCAGGGAACACGAATATATATATATATATATATATATATACAGGAGTGTCATTAAAAGTAGTATAGCATTCAGTGATGTGCCTCTAAAGTAGTAAAAAAAAGTTCCTATAATGGTATAAGGGCTTGGAAAATGCATATTAAGGGGAGTTAGAAAAAAGGGCACAAGGGTGAATTTGAAAACGGTTTTTGAAAGTATAGAGGCTTAAAAAACAGAGAATGATTTCGAAAAAAAATCCTCTGCCTGCAATTACGACTCTAAATCAAATGGTGATACAAGAAAATTATTTGGAAAATCAGAAGAGCCGTTTTTGAGGGGTAGGGTTGTTCGTGAATAACTTTTCCGGGATATTTTGCTATAACGATGGATAATTTTGAAACTACATACTTTTTATCAAAGTACTCTTGTTGCACATCATGAAACGATGGTTTCAAGAAAAGTATTGAAGGCAAAAGTTTCCCATTATGATTTCTACTTAGTTAATCAACATAAACTTTATGAATGTTATGGCGTTTCAAAAGTAACCAAATAATTAATTGAAAGAAAATTAAAATTTCATTATTTTAAAACATCTTATTGCTTTAAAACGAAATAAACTAGATACAAAATTCCTTATTAAAATAATGCATGCCTTAATTCTAATTCTATGGAAAATATTCAAAAGTGACCACCATTCATTTCAATACAGACATCTGCTCTTCTTCTCCACGATCTGCATTGCCCTGTGAATATCCCAGGTGTTGTGCAGATTTAGTTGGAACAGTCAATAATGCGTTGCCGTAGTTGCTCTTTGTGTCAATGGCACTGAGTAAACCAGAAGTTTTCAAATTATTAAAGTAGAAATCAATGGATTGAGATCAAGGTGATCTTGCTGGCCAAGCACCTAAGACCACCACGTCCTGTCAACGCCTCTCGCTGGTTCAAATGAGTTCTCGCACCCCAGCGGAAAATGAGCTGGTGCACCATCATGCATAAAATACATGATCTTATTACCTCTGACATACCACACTATGAACTTCGTCCAAAGTGCACAGTATAAGATCATATATTCATCAGAATAACTTTGACCATTTGCAGCTAAATATTTATTAAGTCTCAGAAATAAGTGACTTTTCGAAGGTGTAAAATTAACCTCCCTCAGGGGTAGAAAAATGGTCCAATAAGTCTATCGCCAAAATTCCCGCCCAAGCAGTCTTAACTGAGAATCGAATTTGGTATCATTTTCCACAACCTTTGTGAAGATTTTCATCAGACCAGTGATGTGTATTATGTCTAATTGAAAATTCCTTTCTATAAGCCCAAGCTTCATCCCACGATGCATAAAACATTTGCCAAAGAAGTTCTTGTGCGAGTTTTCTTAATAACCAACGATGAAGGTGACTCGAGCGGGATAGTCTGCCGGAGCAAGAGCTTGCCCTTTAGTGCGATATGAATTACAGGAGTTGAGAATGAGTCATACAGAATGGCGACTCATTTCCCGCACTGCAATTCTCACTTACCGATATCCCCGGATCTGGTCTCACACATGTGCTAAATGCGCTCCTCAACATCAGGTGTACATACCGTCAAATTACGACCACGGTCTTGGTTTCTGGGTTCAAATGAACCTGTATCTCTTAGGCGCTGATGAATTCTCGCAAATACCCGGTGGGAAGGTCCCCCTGCGATTGGATTTGGACCCTTTAGCTAAAAGACCGTTTCCATTCGCTCTTCCATGTAAATGCAATCTGCGTTTCGTGTATTCCAAAAATTTTTAAATGTTTACGCACACTTCAAACAATAATGACAAAATAACGGGAACCAGAACATGTTTTGCGTACATGCAATATTAAAGTGATAAGACCGCATACCTTCAATGAATCAAATAAAAAAAAAAAATTAAATAAAAATTTTTTAAAATTTGGTTTATTTCTTTTTTTAAACAATAAGAAAACATCAGAGCAACCCCTTTTGCCTTCAATTTCTCAAAACCATGTTCTGGATGTGCAACAAGTACCTTTTGGGGTAGGACAAAGTATGTATTTTTCAAAAAATGAACTTGCGAAAAAAATACAGAAAAAGTTATTCCGAAAAAACCCCCCTACCCTTGAAAAAAAACACCCTTTCCGATTTTCAAATAATTTTCAGTATACCTTTGATTTAGAGTCAAAATTTATGGAAAAAAAAAATTTTAATATATATATATATATATATATATATATATATATATATATATATATATATATATATTTTAAAAATTCTTTTTTCTTCAACCTTTTAATAATTTTTTCTCTTATTTTGGGTATAGGTTATTGACGAAATTAAAAAAAGACAAATTATATATTATATATATATATATATATATATTATATATATATATATATATATATATATATATATATATATATATATATATATATATATATTTAAAAAATTAGTTAAATTTTATATTTTTTTAAAATTTTTCGTTTGGTTTCAAAGTTTAAGTTTTTAGAAAGCGTTAACTGGAAAACTTGGGGGTGCTTATTTGTAAGCTTATAATTTCTAAAATGTTGAAAGGGTTTTACCTTGAACGTGAAAATGCGGGAAAAACCTTATCCAGATAAAACAAAAAATTTTTGGGAGATCTCCCCTTTTTTAAAGGGGTAATAATTTATATGACTGCTGGTTTTTATGACGTCATTACTATATTTTTTGAAATAAAAGTAAGAAAGCCCGTAAATATCGCAGATTTTATAAGCTTTTTTTACCCCACACATTTACGATTTAAGGGGGTTTACTGGCTTCCTTTTTTCTAAAAAAAAGCTTTTTTCTTTTATATAAAAAAACACTCAAAAATTGTATAAAATAGTTTAAAATATTATTTCTAAAAATATGAGACATTTTTTAAGGTAGACAGTAGTAACAAATGCTATATTTAAAGTAGATAAGCTTTCGAAAAAATAAAAAGTACAATAATTTTGGACGCCTAAATAATGGCCGCTGTGTTAATTGTCGTCCATTAGTCACAGGTAAAATATTAATAAATTTTTAGAATATTGTAAGAAGTTTTCTGTTTTGTCGTGTATTAAATCTGCATTTTTTTTAAAAATAAAAATTTTTTTTAAATTTAAACCTTTGGGGAAAAACTTTACAATTTTTTTCCCCTTTTAGGATTTTTTAAACAACAGCAGTAATATAAAAAAAAGGAAAAAATAATTATTTAACTAAATTTTTTATTCAACGTTTTTAATATATTTTAAGTCCGGATAAAAACACCTCTTGCTCCAAAATATAAACTTTAGGGGTGCTCCGTGTAAACGAAATAAAAATATTAATTTTTAAACTTTACAATGTTCATTTATTTTTCTCGATATACTTAACAGACAATAGACGAGAAACTATAAAATTTTCAATAACTTAATTTTAATTTTAGTAACCACTATAGGTGGATATCAAAACATAAATTCTATACAAAATCGAGAATATACAGATATCAAGGTAAGTTTTTAAAACACCTTTCAAAAATAATTTTATTTTTACAAAACAAATAATGGTTTAGGATAATTTCAAGGAATTATATGATGCTTGTTTTTGGTGACATTATAGTTAAAAAAAAGTCCTATTATTCTTCATCCCATTAGTAACTGGTAGTCAAGATCCCATCCTCATCAACCGATTTAAAAATATCGATTTTTGACCAAGTTTTAATAAATAAAAAATTATATATTACCCATATTTAAAAGTTAAAGTTTTCTTTTTACCTTTGCCATGCCTAGCATTTATTATAAGATTTAAATATATTTTCATTTTTAAAAATGTTTTTGGATCATAACCACATATGTTAAACTTTTTCAGTGCTTAAACTGTTTGGTGAATACACAAAGCTTAATATAAAATTGCTTTCAAAAATCGGCGTTTAAAAAGTTATTATGTCAATATTTTCACTAGGTGCAATTACAGTTTAACTAAAATTGTTTTATATTTTTAAAAGTCTTTTTTCCAAGGGGAAAAAATTATTTTTGGGGTTTAACCCCAACACACAAAGAAGTTCATTAAGCCTTCGGGCCGTTTTCAACTCTGACCAAGCCTGGGTGAAGGGTAACGGGGGTAACTAACAGGACATTGTAAACTCAACAAGCACCTGGAAAAAATAAACCTGGTGGAGGATGCCTTTTGGTTCTGCCAGGAGGCTGAAAATCCCTTGGGCCGTTGCGAAGCACTATCAGGCTTGGGGTTTTCATTGGGGGAAAAAAAAACCCCAAATTTTTGGGTGGCCCCTTTTCCCAGACTCTGGAGTCTAGTTAAGAAGACGGGCTTGGACAAGGTATCAAAGAACGTGGGGGAAAAACCCCAATAAATCTGGTAAGGTTGCGTGGTGGAGGGGATTTTCCCATCTCCCCAAAATTAAAAATAATTTAACCCTAGTTAAATTTTTGGGGTTTTTCCCCCCCTCAAAAAATCCCCAAAGATCACGCTCATGCGGGATTAAAAAGCGTTCCAAAGAAAATGGAGGTTATCGGACGATCCTGTTTGTGTACCGAAAACTTGGGATCGTTTAGTTACGGTTTTAGAACGGGGAAATTTTGTCTGGCCTAAATTGAAAACTGTTTGGGTTGACTTGCGCATTGAACATCTTGGATGGGGTTTTTTTTTTTAAAGCTTTTATGTTTATTTTTCATTTCATCTTCATATGTTTACTGGGTAGGATTACCAAAAAAATTAATTAATTTGTTTTAAAAAAAAAGACATTTTTGAAAACATTTAATGTTTAAAAATAACAATAAAAACATACAGGGGGAAATCACTTTAATAGGGTTTTTTTGATTTCTATTTTTTGGTGCACTCTCGGAGCTGTCCGGTAATTTGTTAACTTCTTAAATAAATGTTTTCAAAAAAAATATACGTTACTTTTTTTTTAAAAGCATGGAAAAAACGAGTTTCTGTAAGATGATGTTTTTGTGGGAGTTTAAATATTTTAAAATAAACGTTTATTTCATTTTATATAAGGGTTAAAAATTTTAAATTAAAAATTTTAAAAAAATTTTTTTTTTTTTAAGTAACTTAATTTTTAATTTTTGTAAAATTTAAAAAACCATTTGATCCTAATGTTTATTTTTTTTGGGGACTTTAACTTATTTTTTTTTCTGCAAAATTTAAATTTTTTTTAAATTAACGTGTTTTAAAATTTTTTCCTCCTTTTTAATCTCCAAAAACTTTAAATTTTTTCCCCCCTAAGAAATCTTTAAAATTTTTTTTTTAAAGATGGTGACGATATTATATGATATTTAATTTTGATCAAAAAATAATAAGTAGAAAAGTGGGTTATTTTTTTAAAAAAAAAAATTCAAAAACTTTTGTTTTAAAGCCCCAAAAACGACCCAAAAACACCCAAGTTTGTTTTTTCGTATCTCCGAAAAAAGGGCCCCACCCCGGCCCCAAAAAACAGTTCAAAAACGATTTCGAAACGATACCGGATTTCTTGTTGGAACAAACCTATTATTTATATAAAAAAAGTATTGTAGTTCTTAAAATATCACCTTAAAACCTTTTTTTGTTTTTTACTTTTTATGATACAAAATATGGACAAAATATGTTTTTGTTAACATTTATGTTTGTGTAACTGTCTACGTATCTCTACCGTCGTTAACGCCTTATAAAAAAATCTTGCCAAAAAAGCATTATTTTACGAGCAGGACTAGTTTAAAATCAATGACATTCTATATTGTAAAAGGCAAGCACTTTAAAAAAAAATTAATGGTATTTTTATGTGTCTTAGTTTAAAAACCTGTATATTAACAAACATAATAATTTTCGCATAGCTATTGATATCGCTAATCAATTTTTATTAGGTAGACACGTTAAGAAAAATAAGTTATATTCCCATTTTTAAAGGTACGTAAGTATATGTACTTTTAAAAATGGGATTTTTTTTTTGCGAAATGTATGTTTAATGGTGTAGGGAGTAAAAAAGAGTCTATTTAGTTCTTCTAAGCTCTCAAATGTAATTTCTAATATCATATTTAGAGTCAGTGACCCAAAAAACTTATATGTATCATAAAAATGGGGAAACACAACTTTTTTTTAGCGAAAGGTATGTTTTAGGGGTGTAGGGGGTAAAAAAAGGGTGAGCTTGGCCCCTCAAATGTAATTTCTGATACCATTGTCAAAATACCCTATATTTAGTACATAAGTTTTTTGAGCCACATATTATGCACCATTAAAAAAGGGAAACATATTTTTTAGCGAAATGTGTGTTTTAGGGGTGTGGGGTGTAAAAACGGGTGTATTCAGCTCTTCTAAGCTCTTAAATGTAATTCCTAATATCATATTTAAACTCAGTGGCTCAAAAAATCTATATTAACCATTCAACATGAAAAAAAAACGTTTTTTTAAATAATACCATGCTTGGGGGTTTAAAAGGGTGAGAAAATGCGGTAAAAACACCCTCTTTCATAGGATCCAATATTTCTTTGCGACACTTTATAGTTAATCTGTTTCTAAAAAGAAAGCAAAAGGTTTCATTTCGATTCATGTCATTTCAAAATCATTTCTAGATTTAACAGATTTATCCGTATTAATAAGTTAAGTTAAAGTTAGACCACCCTGCTTCCAAACATAAATTTTATTTGTGGGGTTAATTTAAAACATATAAAATAAACAGTATTGGAGTTAAAATTTATAAATAAATTGACCGGTTAATCGTTAAAGTTCACTCCTTTGTCTCACTGGCCTAAATCTTTTCAAATCCAGCAAACCACCCTTTATTTAAAAATACCGTTAAACAATTTGTAGGATTAACATATAACCGATTAATTTTATTGGAAAACTTGCTTAATGATTGTAATTAAAATCAACTAGAACTTTTTTTAACACTTTTTAGAAAAAGTGTAATTTTTTTATAAATTTCGATTTAGTGTATATATAAAATATATATCATCTGCTTACGTGTTTAAAATGTTTTATTATTTAAATAATAGTATTTTACCTTTTTAAATCAAATCAAATCAAATCAAATAAAGCTTTATTGTGTTAAGAATATAAAATTCTCATTCACAAAGCAAAGTTCCTATCTAAATTTAAAATAAAAATAATAAAATAAATCACTCTAAAATATTTAAACATTAGTCTTAAAAGAGATCATATTAATTTTTAATAAGCTATACCTATAACTAATTCCTAAAATTAAACTAAAAGTAAAAAAACACATAAATATACATACAAAAAATAATAAAATTTGTCAGGTACTAGGTTAATATGACAAACAATTTAGAAAAGGACGAACAACACTAACTCAATATATCGTCATAAAATTCTTTAGTATCATAATAGGCTTTCTCAACCAACAGCTTAACCTCTCTACGAAATTTTTCTCCTCAGTAATCTGTCTTAGTCGCACAGGAAGGTGGTTAAACAACTTTCTACTGTTATAAACTATAGAGTTTTTAGTTAGCGAAGAGAAGGGATCGGAAGCGCGATAGTATTTATTCTACACGAGGAATAAATAGATGCAGACGTTAAACTATTTTTATGCTTCCTGTGCATAAGACAAACTGACTCAATATAAAAATGCAGAGAGTGTCAAAATTCTATGAGTTAGAAATAAGGGTCTACAGGAATCCTACGTCGGATTTTGTACATGATTCTAAGAGCTCTTTATTGAACACAAAACTGATCTAAACAGGGTATCGGACATGAGCCCCAAAACAAATACCATACGCAAATGGGAATCTATAAGTGCAAAATACATTTCTAACTAAGCTTACATCCAGTTCCTCTGCAACCACTCTTAAGGCATAGCAACCAGATGACAGTTTTCTGTTTAATTTCAATGGGGCTAAACTTTAACCTTTCATCTATTTGGAGTCCTAGATACTTGTTAACCTGTGTTGTTGATATTCACATTATCAAGCAGTACTGCATTAAGCTGACATAAAAGTTAAAATATTGGTCTTAGAAATGTTAAAGAAAGATAATTTGCATTACACCACTTTTTTTTTTTAAAAAATATCTTTATTAACGTTATATTGCAATTATCGTTGTCCCTGTGGTGCCAAAATAGTGTTATGTCGTCAGCAAACATTGTAACTGAACCTGTAATATCTAATTTTGGTAAGTCATTTACATATAGAAGAAATAACAAGGGGCCAAGAACAGAGCCTTGGGGCACCCTGAGGTTATCGGATTAATCGCAGAATGCATTTTGGAAAAAATACTGTCTGGTAACGGCCGGACAAATATGACTTAAACCAGTTTAATGACGTGCCTCTAAAACCATATACTTCAAGTTTCGAAGCAATGTTTCATGATTCACACAATCAAAAGCCTTTGACAAATCACAAAATACTACACTGCCCCGTCTCCATCATTAAGCCTCAGATACATGTCCTCAAGAAGAAAAATGGCATCTTTAGTGCTCAAATCCTGCTGAAATGCAAATTGCCTGATACTAAGAAGTTTATGCTTGGTCAAAAAGCTTAACATACGCTTCTTGAAGTTTTTCAATTATCTTAGCTAAGGTTGGTAAGAGCGATATTGGTCTGAAGTTAGAAGGCACTTCCGCATCACCCCTTTATGTAGGGAATCACTTTAGCCAGCTTAAACAATCTGGAAAAATGAATGATTTTTAGCTCGAAAACCTGTAAGGTTTGCTCCGGCAGTTTCAAAAATATTTTGAGTGATATATCGTCCCATCCTGAGCTGTTTTTATTTGTAAGTTCTGCAAAGATGCTCTTTAATTCAAACATATCTGTAGGATAAAAATGAAAGTTTCATTAACATTAACATTTTGTAAATAACTTAAAGGATCCACGTTGTAGCTCTATAAACTGTTAAGGAAGAGGCTATTGAGCAATAATATGTATTAAGATCGGTAGGTTTAAGATTGGAACTGTGTGCAGCAGTGCGACTTTTACCTTTCAGTTCGTTAACTATCTCCACGATTCTTTTTGTTTATTATTAGAGTTTAACATTCTATTTGAAAAGTAATCTTTTTTTCTAACTTTATAGTTTTTCATAGATACTACGATACTTGTTATAATATATTACAAACTTTAAATCATCCGAGGGAAATTTCTAATTGTTCAAGGAACGCAATTTCTCGCTGATATCTTCAGTCCCTGTGTAAACCATGGTTTTGTTTCTCTTCCTAATATACTTAAGAGGAAAAGCAACATTAAAAGTTTGTGTTAAAATAGTATGAAAGTGGCTCAAAGGATCAGTACCAATGGAAATTTGATTCCAATCCATCTCCGCGCACAGTTGAGAAAACCTGTTATAATCTGCCCTAGTAAACAATCTTCCACGATGCTTCGCAACTCTGAACTCTTTCTCCCATACTTGCACTGTACACAAAACAGCTTCATGATCTGACAATCCTGCATTTAATACCGAACACTTAACTTTTCTTTTGTCCATGTTTGAGCAAAAATAGTCCAGAGTTGTAGCTGAGTATTTAGATATACGTGTAGGTACATCCACATGCATACTTAAGTTAAAAGAACACAATATATGACAATATGACCATCTAAAAAATTAATGTTAAAATCACCTGCCAAAAAAATATTTTAATGCAGTGGTAACTCTGATATAAGATGTTCTAATTTGAATAAAAACACATCAACGTTCGAATGTGGCGTTCTATAAATACATACAATAAATACATTTAACTTAGCGCCACCGAATATTCAAATTCACATTCGACGATCATATGATTAAACGAATCGAGTTCCTTAAAGTAATTGTCTACAAAGTTCTCGCGAATTAAAATCATTGTACCCCCATGAATTAAATTGGTTCTAGAATATCTGGACAATAAAATGTAATTTGGTACATAAAGTGGTTCATCCTCAGTCAACCAATGTTCCGTCACAAGCACAATATTAGGGTAGTCAATACTTTCCAAAAATAAATAAAACTCGTTAACTTTATTTCGTATAGACTGAACATTCAAAACTACTACATTAATATTTAAAGTATTACAATTTACACTGGTTGAAGTTTGTAATTTACCATCCTTATGCCTAGAGGCATGTTTAAAATTTATTCCGCGATTTTGGTATGTTACCACAGAACTGTTTATGTTTTGACCGGTGTAGTAGTTTCCCGTTGAAAATTTGAGGAATTTAAAATATTTTGATTACTTAAAGTACTACTTGTGTTTATATTATTTTCCAAATCATATATTCTACTTACTAAAGCTATCTCAGACTCAGAACGGTGCTCCTGGTTATACGGATCACACTGAACCATGTTTTAAGCAAGGCACAAAAATTAGAGTATTATTTAAACGATGATCGAAATTCAAAATATAAAAAATTATAACTTTATTAAATGTGCACAAATAACCGTTTAGCAATTTAGATCAGTGCAGTTAAGTAAAGTTGGGCGTGGTTAGTAGTTTAAACGGCGACAATTGGCTAACAGCGCAAGTTATTGTATGTAGTTTTTATCCAGACGCTAGTGGAAAGTAGTTAAGATGTATTAATTATTGTTATTACTTTAATGGCAAAACTATCGCGTAATCCAAGGTGTATTGTTAAAAGCAATTTCTGCATATTTCTGTATTTGGACATATGGTATCATATTAGCCTCATACAAGCCTTTGCAGAACGTCCCTAGGATAAAAATAGTTCATTAAACATTTATTTTTACCACAGGAACATGCCAATAGTCAGGACAATACGAAACACTATTTTGTTAAAATAAATAATAATGACTTTTCTATTACTGTAATTGTATATTTTATACAAATTTTGTTTATTATTAAATATTTTGGTCTAAAAAAGAAGGTAAGGTAAGAAAAATATTATTTTTTTTTAAGGTAATGACTGTCAATGAATTTTAATCTTGAGGACTTAAATTGCTGAAGACAATACAGGTATTTATTTATTAATTTATATTTTTATTAATTATAGACAACTCTTATATAAACAACTTCGTATGTAATGTTTTATAAACAATTATGATATTGATACAAATAATTGCCTGCATATAGGTGAGATACTTATGTAAATACCTTTACATTTAAACATGGTTATTGGATTTTTCAGTGCATTGTTCCTGTTAGATTTTAAATTGGTTTTCTTTTCCAAACCTTTTAAAATATCAGGTTACTAATACGAAGATGTTTAAAGTTGTATAGAAGTTCTTAAACGCTTTCTAGGAATTTGGATTTTTCGCTTTAAGTAAAAGAATTTAGTTTTAACTATGTTCCTGCAAAATATTTAGAAATAAGCTTTTATAAATAAAATGATTTTTAGATAATTCGAAAAATAATGTTCTTAAAGAATATTAACACGTAAAACAAAGAAAAAGACATATGTCATTGTTAAAAAAAAACTCTAAGATGACTCTACACTCATGGTGTGAAAGACCGTAAAAGTTAAGAAATACGAGCGCAGATGGTCTCGCGGCTAAGCGTTCGAGCTTCGCGACAATTAAACGTCAGTTTTGGGCCGGCGATTAAAGGAATTATTAAACGTAACCGTGAATATTCGCACAGGGATCTGATGCGAATTTGGGCCAAAGTTGTTAACATTTTATTATGGTTTAAGATAAAAAAATATGACTTTACTTTTTTATATATTTTTAAAAAGTGTTTTTTATTTAATTATTCTTGTAATTTTATAACGTAGCAAAAACACTTATGCAAAATAGGGGCCAGGTTTCTAGCTAAAATTTTCGGACTCTTTTTTAAAATACTGAGATCTATAATTACACAATCTTCCACAATTTTGTCCCACTTGTTTGGGCTTGACAGATCAGTCAAAAACTTGTCAAGTCAAAAATGAGAAAAACAAAATTGTGGACAGAATCTGGTCTAATTTTAGATCTCAATACTTTAAGTAAAATTTTGCAAAAAATGCTAAAACTCCCATGCTACGAAAATTGCCAATTTTAATTTTTCTTAAGTTGTGTCTGGTTTGTGGTCTAATGGGTAAAATGTAAGAATTTTCTTTGTTTAATGAAGAAAATGTTACCTGCCTTTTAGGTGAAAACACATTTGTGTAATATACATACTGCGCACGTCAGGCCGGAACTTGACCTGGCGCACTACCGTGCGCCTACATTATTCTACGAACAGAAACAATTTACAAGGGTAAACTTTTTAATATTAATGCAATTTAAAACTGATAGATTATCAATCAAGTTAAAGTGTAGCAAAACTTGCAAACAGTAAGTTAACGTTAATAATTCTAAAAAGAGATGCTAAAGAACGAGAAAAAAGTTTTTATTTTTATACAGTTTTAAGCAAATAGTCCACTTATAGATTTTTTTTTGTAATTAATGTTAACAGATATCTGACTGCGCCATGACTTTTGGAGTAACCTGTAGATTACTTAAATCAAAAATCCAACCAATTTTTTTTTCAGGTAATTTTTTTAAACAATAATTATTTAAAAAAGGGCCTTTTTCTTTTTTTTAAAAGTGCTGGCTATATCACTTTACTCACAAAAGACCGTTTGTAGACATATCAAAAACCTACAAAATGGTTTTTCAAAAATCCCAATCCGACCATTTTTCACCGAGAAAAGCTGGAAAAAACGCTTAAAATAAACCTTTTTTTAAAAATTCGTATCTTCGTTAATTTTCAATATTAAGGGCTGATTTTTATGGAAAATGATAGTTAATAACTGCCAAAAGATGAAAAGTGTTGCATAAATAGTTTTTATTTTATTGTACTATAAACAAATTAGGCTTTTTAAAGTTGAAATTAAAAGATACAAATTGTATATCTCATATTTTTATAAGGGTTTGGAAAACATTGTTAAAAATGCTTGTAAGCCTAGCGCGTCGAGCGAAAATTCGCGATCAAGACGTACTGAGTCGACCGTGTAGAGGGCACCTAGCAGCGAATATTCTCGATCGCGAATTTTCGCTCGACGCGCTAGGTTCACAAGCATTTTTAACAATGTTCTTTAAACTTATATGAAAATGTAAGATATACAATTTGTAGCTTTTAATCTCAACTTTAAGAAGCCGTTTTAAAAATTCAAATCGAACCATTTGGCTAATATTCACACACCTGCAAGATGTTATTGACTTTCATTTTCCAAAAAATCAGCCCTTAATATTGAAAATTAAGGGAGATACGAAATTTTTGAAAAAAGGTCTGTTTTAAGCTTTCTTCCGGCTTTTCTCGGTGAAAAATAGTCGGATCGGGATTTTTTAAAAACCATTTTGGAGGTTTTTGAATTCTCTACAAACGGTCTATTATGAATAAAGTGATATAACCTCTACGTTTTGTTATATTAAAAAAAAACGAGAAAAGGGCCCTTTAAAAAAAATGGTTGGATTTTGGATTTTGGTAATCTACAGGTTATTCCGAAAGTCATGGCGCAGTCAGAGATCTGTTAACATTTACATATATGATTGAACTAAAAGCAAAACTGACAATTTTAATTAAAGCTTATATTTTTTTATGCGTAGCAGCATATATTTCCACTAAGTCGTGGATGTTATTTAAAGCCAAATTCCATTGGAAATTCTGGTATTATTTAACCTTTTACCTTTAATTGTTTGTATTAAACATTAAATTCGTTGAGTCGAATTTTAGTTACTGTTTAACAACACGAAAATTCCATATTGATTTTACAGACCAACGCTTAATATTGGTTGTGATTATATGTTATTCAATATATTTAAATCTACAAAAAAATAACTGCCTTATGTAAACTGCATAATTTCATATAAAATGCATGGTCACTGCTGAACGTTAGAACACTAAGAATGAGTACGTGATACAAATATAGGGCTCATAGCTGATCATTAAGCAATTAAATAAAGATCGAATATAGGAAGGAGGATAAAATTATTTTAATCTCAACGTCGAATGTAGGTAAACTTTTTTCTTAGCTGAGTGTAAATGGGACAGCGCTAATTATTAAAATGTAAAAAAATGGTAAACAGGTTTTACTTATGGCAGCGTATTAGTGCAACATAAGGCCGTTTTACATGCAGTGTAAGGTCAAAGCCTATTGTTAGATTAATTTTATTTAGGCGTATAACTAGGAGTCAGCTTTAATTAGTACCATTTTACTTGAGTTACATGGTTGTCTAAAAGATATAAAATATTGTTTCTTAAGTTAGAAAAAAAAAGAGCGCCAGCTGGAACCATTTGCGGTTGGGGGTTGACTACTGAGATTGTTAGGATTATTTTTGTAGTTTGCTAATTATTTTGTTACTAGGAATATTGTCTATGCAATTTATAACTTAAAATATAGATTACATAATAGAAAATGCCTATTAAATTTAAATATCATCCGGCTTAAACAAAAATAATTTAAATAAATCCCCTACCGGGTATTTTATTAAAAAATACACGTACCTATTAAACTCTAAAATATAAAAAAATGCATTTTGATGTATTATACAGCAAGTTTAATTAAAAACAGTTACCCATGTTATTTGGATAATTTTAATCTTTTTTTATCTAGGTAGTTATAAAAACAGAGTGACAATTAAAAATGGCTTAAGGTTTTATTTTATTATAAATCTAGTACCAGTAAACTATGTTAATAAAAATCTAAAACCAGATTACTTTTATTTTTTAAAAATATTTTTTATATTTTGTTTTTTAATTATTACACGGAAAATTAGCAAAAATATTAAAAATTTAAATATTTACACATTATTTATTAAATTTCAAAAGATTTTACCAGAGCTTTTTCTTTTTGTTCTTTATTTCTACATTTTATGATTATTAAAATAAAATATAAATTGTGTCTAATTTATTTATACAGGTTTTAAGTTCTAGAAAAAATATTTAACATTGAGACCTAACTGCAAATAATAATTTGTTAAAATAATGCATAAAAATAAAAACACGAAATATAAATCCACATATACAAAATGGCGTGATTCACAATAATTTTTAGTATATCATATAACCCTCAGTTAAGTAATTGCATTTGTACGCAATTCACTTAAGTATGATACACGTTTTTTTAATGAAGACATCATCATTTTTTAAGAATAAACCGTTTGCCAGATATCTACAATTATTAATTTGATATCATTTGTACATCAGCTTATTTGAAGCGTTACAAAATTGTTTAATGCAAAAAATATCCCTTTCTTTAAATTTTAATCCCTAGAAACCTCGTCAGTTTTTTAAAAGAGTTAAGCTGATTATAAATATAACGCAGTTTGAAATGTTTTGTTGGTATTTTTTCAAACCCACTAAATTAGCTACATTTTCGAGGCACGAAATAAATTTGTAAACGCTTTTGTTTACCACTGAAACTTTCAATTAATAATAATCCTATATTGTACTAGATAACAAAATCATGTACTGCCATGCTATCTTTAATTTTAATCTTTGCACGCCTTTGTAAATGGATGGGGTTAATTTTAAATAATAAAAAACAATAAGGGATTTCCTAGAGTATCACTTTACGTGTTACAGAAGTAGGCAACATGTTAAAATAATTTATACCTTTTTGTTTGGACTTAAAAGAAAAATCAATAAAAATATTTTTATGTTGTGTAAAGACATTTAGCTTTTTATTTAATTTTTAAATATTTTATTAAAGAAGAAAAAATATCTGTTTCACTTTGTTTAAAACCATTACCGGTAATGTTTTAACAAATAAAAAGAAAAAATTAATTATTTTTAGCCCGTGCTAAAACAAACTTTTCTCCTTCGCTTTGCTCGGTCCACTTCAATACTTCATAAAATTGTTTCCATAAAATTTCTTTAACACTTTAACAACTTTAACAGAAAATATACATAAATCGCTTATTGTGCTCAACTGCTTTTTCTCTTTAACATATTAATGCATAATTTTATATTGTTTTGTGTTTGTTTAGGCAATTTTAAAGTTTTGTTTGTAAAGGCATTTTTTACTGCTTCGTTTAGGTAATATTTAAATATTTTTAAATCTTTTATGTTTTAAACTCAATTCTAAATTGTATTACTCTTTAATTCTAAATAAAAAGTTTAATAGTTCAGAGATAGTAGTTTATTTATATACCATTCGTAATAGGACTTTCTTGTTACATAAAAATATTTGAATATTGTTGACAGATCTAAAAGAAGATGTATAAACCCAATCTTTTCCAAATATACATATTGACATAAAATTATAAAATGTTGAAGCCAGTAATGTGTGAATGGTTTTTATATTTCAGGTACCGTAATTTATAGAAATTATACATAGGTAGCAAAGTGTTGTAGGTTCAAATCGTAATTAAAAATTATTTTTAAATTTTAAACTTTTATTTTTATGGTAAGATCTTTCTTTGTCAGGTTGGACTATTTTATTAGAACAACGTATTCGGCCCTGTTAAGATAATAAAATTTATAGATATTAGGTTATCATGTGTATAGGAATGCGCTTTCTTAGTGAGCTTTAAAATAAGAACAGGTTTTTGCAGACAAGGGATTTTAAATTTAAATTTAAAATGAAAAATCAAGTCCGTTCGCCTGGAAGATTCTCAGGTTTTCTCAGGCTATAAAGCAAATGCTTTACAAGTATAATCGTGTTAGCTCACCCTAACACAGCAACACTTTAGAAACATTTCAGCCTTTAGAAGCGCCAGAATGTTTTGCGTATAAATTACAAGTTTATAAAATTTACTTGATTTCGCTTCAAATCTTGTTTCAGTTTCAAAGAGCACAAAACAGCAAAAATAAAACTAAAAATTTGATTTATTCTGCTAGATAGATGTTAAAGAACTACAGCAAACTGTGGGCTAAAATAAACATATTCCTAATTTATAATTTTTTGAAATTTGTGACACAAAACAAATTATAAAAGAGTTTTGTAATATTTGAGCAAATTAAAAAATAGTTTGGTATTAAAAAGTCTTTTTTTTTTAATATATTTTTTAATTACTTTAAAACTATATTACTCTACAAGCATTTTAATTAACTACCCCACAATACCTAACAATATATTAGTTAAGAGGGTGATAATTCTTACTGTAAACTTAATTTCATAGTAACTAGGACCTAAAAGAGAAAGCCTTATTTTTTATGGCTTCTTGTTTTTTTTTGTGTTTATTTCTTACTGTTAAAAATGCTGACAGCGTACTAGTATACTCTGACTATAACTGCTTCACCACAGGTAAACCAAATTAAATGGAATCAATTTAAGATTTTTAATTTTTTGAGTGTTTCTTTTAAAAAAGTCTTGATGCAACAGAGTAAATAAATGAATAAGAAATGATTTAATAAGATAATAAAGCACTGAAAATATTATAAGTAGACAAAAACATAAGCATTAAACTTTAATTTAGTTTGATGAGTATGTTTATAATAATATAAAAATATTTAAAAAATTATAATTTTACCGATGGTTTAAAGTTTAATAATAAACAGTAAATTTTAAACGAGTAAAATTTTATAATTTTTGGCAATAAAATTTTACTTGGCTAGTGATTTGTTGTCGATTATAAGTAACAATTAATAAAACAGAATATAATTTTAAGCTATATGCCATGTCTTCTAAATTTAGTATAAAAGGGCAATAAAACTAGGTTTTATCCAAATATATAGCTGCCCACTTTAAAAAACATGTTTCCATTTGACCGAAAGCATAAATCTTGTTTATTTTTAAGCCGTTGATCTTATATTGCATTAATATATTTAAGCTTATTTGCAACATATTTGAAATTATTTTTAACAAACCAGTCGTACACAAATTTGCACATTTCTGTGTATTAAATTTAAAAATAGCACACATACCAGCAAAAAATAATTTATTAGGTTTAAAATAACAATTTTAAACAATGCGAAAACTTATGTTTGTTCTAAGTTATAAATTGCCAAAGTCAGTTTAAAATAAAATCAAATAAAAACCCAATATATATGTCAATCACACAAAATTAATTAACTTATTTTGTCAATTTTAAGTCGAAGGATGATGTGGTTTGTGGCCTAAATAAAATGCTAGTAAATGGCAAAGAAACACAAAACCTAAGAAGAAAGAATTTATTAAAGCCACTAGATAAACCTAAAAACGTTCTTCTCGTTTATTACTTATGTTTTTCAGTTTACCAGAAAAAAAATAAGTTGTGAATTTAGCAAGCGAATTTTTAAAGATATATCAACATTTTCTTTAAACAAAAGATTATTAAAAAAAATGTCTTTATAATTTTCATTTTTCGTTTTTCTTAAAAAATGTTTTGTAGCCTTCTCCACTTTAAATAAACAGTTCGCACATTTTTAAAAATATTCATTTTCTTTCTTTGACTCTACCACATAAAAGCTTTTAAAGAAGTAACAATTTGTATATTAACTTTACTAACTCATAATTAATCAGTTATTAAAATATCCCTACCTTAGGTGCAATTGCATCCAAATAAGAATATCTGCCAAATTTTATTTCTGAGGCTTAAAACTACCGTATAAACGGTAGGTTTTTTTTATTTAACTCTCAAACTTATTTCTGATATTTTGTACCACATTCTTTAAATATGCCACCATACCGTGACAAGTGCCAAAGTATTTTTTCAGGTTATTCGACATATTATTTTTGTTTCCTTTGTCACACTGGGTTTTTTTTTAACGTTATAAAAACATAAAACCTCCTTTTTTTCATAAACATTGGTAGCATTATCTTCGCACAGGTTTAAAAAAGTAGTAATCGTTAAAATTTTGCTGCAGAAACATCAATATTGGTAATAAATCTATCAGAATATAATTCCAATCCCAGAATATATATTCTAGTGTTTAAGAAAATATTTTATGAAATCTTTACTTTTTGCTTACATATTACCAGGATCTTTAAACGTTTCTTTTCGTGCGTTAAATTACTTTACTACCTTTAAAAAAAATATATACATATTGGTGATATATTTATAAATGATTTGTAATAATAAAAAAAACCATCTTCATAAATGTGCTCCCTCCATCTAAAGAGGCCGGTTTTTTAGTATACGCTAAGCAAATAAATTTATTTTCCTTTTGATTGCGACTTTTTGCTTCATCCGCTTTTATATTTTCTCGATAAACCTAATTTTACTTCGTTTGTAAATATAAGGTTAGACCAACGCAAAAAAAAAAAATTAAAAATGTCTGTCCAATTTGCCTTATTTAACATTATTTATTAACACCATTTTCTTAAATGGAAGTTAAACTTATAAATTAAAAAAATTGTAGCCATTTCGGTATTAAAAAATATATACAAAGAGATTATTTTTAGAGAATGGAGGTTTATTTTAATAAAATTATTTTTTTTAGGTAAATATCAAAGAGACAGGCTTTTGTGTTTGTATTTTTTACAATCACCTTTAAAATACGTAATTATTCATAAAACAAAACCTATTTTTTGTAAACTTAAACGTACAATTTTAGGTTAATATACCTAATAATTTTAGAATAGAAATATTATTTTACTTTCAAGCAGTAGCGTTTTTTTAAATCCTTTAGTAAAAAAAATCTTTAACGAATTTTATTTGTTGCGCTTAAGCTAAAGAAATAAATTTATGAGTAAAATTGTTTATCTATGCCCGTAAAAAAACTAATAATGGATATCTATTTAATTTATTTCATAAATTTGCTATAATAAAACGTTTCTAAAATATTAGAATTTAGAAAAACATTAAAAACGCTGACTATGCAATTTTCCTGTTTGGCAAAATACACAAATGTCTAAAAATCTAAGTTACGACTTGATTCAATTTATTATCGAAAGTGGGTATAGAGAAAATTTATTAAATTTTATTTATGTAAGTGGTCTTATATTTCAAGTGGCCTTCTGGAAAAAGTAATGATTTATAAATATAATTTATTTTTATTTGTCCCTAATAAAAGAATAACGGTTTGATAACCACGCCTTATAGATGTACAGGGTGTTTCTTAATAACATGCTAATATTTAAGGGGGTGATTCTTGGACCCATTTTAAGAAAAAAACTTTATATGAACGTATGTCCTAAATGTCTTATCTTTTGAGATACAGGGTGTTAAAATTAAAAAAAATATATTTTTTTTTATTGTCATTTTCATACCACTTTAAATATTTTTATGAAAATTGGTGTACGGCGTTTATGCTAAAGAGCCTTTCTTAACCTAAGATTTTTTTTTAATTTCTAATAATGGCGTCTGTACTGGACTCTGATTAGATATTTTTAAACGAAAAAGTGGTACGCCACTGCTTTCTCTTACAATAAAAATTATTTTTGGAGTCTCCGGTCAATTTAAAACAAATTTGGTTACTTGACTTTTTTTCGTACGACTCACCGTTTTCCCGTAAAAAGAATAAATTTACTTATTTGCATCTCATTGGACCAATTACGAGAAAAAACGATTTATGTAACTTTGAACAATAATTTATTTTATAAGATAACTTTTAACTGTTGAAAATAAAAAAAATGTTTCTTAGGTCAAAAAATGCTCTTTAATGCATAAACGCCGTACACCAATTTTCATAAAAATATTTTAAGTGGTATGAAAATGACAATAAAAAAAATATTTTTTCTTAAAATTTTAACACTCTGTATCTCAAAAGATAAGACGTTTAGGACATACATTCATATGAAGCTTTTTTCTTTAAATGGATCCAAGAATCACCCCCTTAAATATTAGAATGTTATTAAGAAACACCCTGTATTACACATATTTAGAAATAATCTTAAAATTAAATTTTTTCAATTATAGGTTCGTAATTTTTTTTAATCTTAACTATATGTTAATTAGATACTATTCGACTTTAAATATATGTATATATTTAAAAAAAAAATGTAAAAATATGATTTTAAAATTAAACAAACGTCACGTGTTTTTGCAAAGAAATGCTCGGTGCATACAGTCGCATATTACAATGAACAAGAGTTATGATATCACTTTAACTTTTAAATATTTCTTTTCCTGTTATTAGTTTCTTTAAAGAAAAAAGATTTAAAAACTTTTATTTTTAATTCACAAATCAAAAACATGTTTTTATAAATGGTTAATAAAAACTAACTGGTTAATAAAATAACTGTTCGATATTACTTTTTAGTAAGTTTAAAAAAATATGTTTAAAACTTAACCTTATTGAATTAGGCATTAAACGCCTAAATTAAAACATGTTTAAACTTTACAATTAGCTAAACAAAAGCCTCAACATTCAACATTGACGCACGCTGTGGTTATTCGTCTACTAACTGAACCTCTGGTTGGTTTTGGCAGTTGGTATATTAATAAAACCTACATCAGGTTTTTAAATCTAACCTTGCATAAAATTATTTACGATTAAGATACATATTATAGCGCAGGGAAATTAAACCTATTTACTCTAAGTCCAAGTAAACAATAAAAGGGTTTTTGAGGGACTTTTACCACTTTTAAAACAAAAACAGGACCTTAAAAAATAGAATTTAAGAAGCCCACTAGGCCCAAACTTTTATTTGTCAATGTTTGGAAAAAAAATCGGTTAAAACATTTATTCGGAACCTTTTTTTATTTTTTTGTTCAATTTTTTATTAATATTGATTCAAAGCTCGTAAACTTATAAAAAATGTATTTGTTTTTGTATTTTGTTGTTTACCCGCTTAAAAAATAAAAATTTTTTATCCTGGAACATAAT